>JXXA01004566.1:0-14300 GCA_000956255.1 Anopheles punctulatus | reverse complement strand
TATTGTTACTGGACGATTGTTTGAAAAAAAATCATAATGGTTTTTTTGTCACTAAAAAAGAATGAAATCTTCAAAATTAGGGAACGATTCTGAAAACATATTCATTATTAGAAACTCAATAAAATGTTCTAATATCTGCTAAATCACTCTTATTAAAAACATTGACTCCTAAAAGCAAGCAATCTGCTTTGCGTTAATAAAGTTTGTGCCGATAAATAATTATAATACTCAAAAAAAAGATTTTAAAACATAAATTGTACAAATCTTCCTATCATGTGCGATTTTTTTCTCCTACTTTCAACCTACATTTACTCATTTCAGCCAAAACACTTTCGCTGTGCCGTTTGAACCACTCTTTATTGAAAATGTTATGCCTCCCACTCTTTGGGAGGGTACCAATAGCTTCCACTTCGGTTTCAAATTAAAAGACATTGTCGAAAACCCTCCCGTGCGGGAAATAAAAGCCTCCACGAGCAGATGGAAGCATTTACAGATCATAAACATAGCCATCTCTGCACGCTGCGACACATCAGCATCAACCATCACAGCCATCGATTCGAAGATGCATTACGGCTCAATATTTATGCTTATTAGCAGATCGGGCGCATAAGTGACAGGACAGAAAAATACACTCCAATGCTGCCCGGCCACGGGCCCATCTCCAGCCAGCATTCATCATTCCTCGCCTGGGACTTCTCCGGAAGGCGTCATACTTTTAGCAACCTCCCCTGGCGCTTCCATTCCATTACGAATATCAAGATGATGATGATGATGATGACGATGATGGTGACGATGATGACGAAGATGCTAAAACGTACGTTTCCGCGGGCAGAAATTTGAAGAACCTAACGCACCGCACCGCGTCTGATTGCTGCTCCTGTTCGACATGCGTCGCTCATTTTATGTCCCTCGTTTCGTGTTTCTTCTTTCATGTTGGGTTGGGTCTTTTTCGTTCGTTTTGCTTGCGAGTACGATCATAAATTGAGCGACAGGCAACATCACTCCGGTGTCTTCGGTTTTTTTTCTGTTTCTGCAGTAAAAGGCCGGGCCGGGGAAAGGCACCCGAACCACCCAAACTCGGGTGTAGCTTTTTGCTGCGAGGCGCACCGGAAAAAGCAAATAAGAAGCTACAATTTTTGTGTCCCTTACCTTAGCTTCCCGCAACGCCTACTACACCCATACACCCGGGCCATTTGGAGGCGAACGTTATTTGAATAGGACGGTACCCAACCACTTGCTTGCCCCTAGCTTCCCTTCTTCTCTCTCACAGCTGCGGGCGGAAGTTTAAAAGTATCAACTTGATCAATTACCGAACGGCACCGAAGAATGAACACCCCCCGGCGCAGGGGAAGAACATAATGGTTTTGCTCTGCCACGGTCGTCCCTCCGACCGTTGCGTCAAGTGGCTTTTGATGCTGACGCACAGCGAAACCATCTTTTACACGCAGCACATCTAAAACACGCACGGGCCGTTAAATTATCGATGTTACAGGCAATTTCTTCTCGCGAGCCACCGTTTGTGTTGCATCGCCGGGTCGTCGCGGTTCGAATGGGCCACGACAAGGACGCTACTTACACAAATGAGGCAGCCGTGGTGGGAGGGAAAAAGTATTTTTTGTTGACACCGTTGATTGAAATCTGGGTAGGAACGGCTGACTCAACGTGCAAACGTTGGGATGGGTTTTGTGCAACAGTTGGCCGTTGCAATCGCTGAAAACGGAAGCGCCCCCAATTGTTCGTATGAATTTGGTGCTATTTTCGGGAACGAAAGCTCACAAGTAGAGCGACTATCTTATCAGATTGCTATTTTGTGATGTTTCGTATTCGAAAAGAATGTTGCGGTGTATCAACATTGGATGAGAAAGTTTTAATCGACGAAAATTGTGCTTTACTTTGCAGTGTGTTTTGATATCAATTGACCTAATATATTTCCTCATCTTTTTTTCCGTTGTATGTATAGTTTCAATTTAGCGGAAGGTTTGGAACGATTGCATAGTTTTGGGCTGATGAACCATGCGTACGCCTAAAAGTATGCAAATTTCAAACCAAAAACTGTACGTTAACTTTTCATAAAACGGAGTACATATATTTATGCGGTAAAATATTTGATGCGCCTAAAAGTATGCAATCGTTTTCACCGAACTCATTACTTAATATTTTATACGGCGTTTTGTTGAGTAATTCAATTAGTTTTTGACAGTTTAGAGCGCAAGCAACAAATAAAGCTTCTCGAAACGGCCATCAAAAGATATTCAAAATTGAAAAAAAAAATCCTGATAAATCCTGTCCTTGAGCTAGAACAGCTTCTCGAAGCACGTGGCACAATGAACAAACAACCGATACTTTTTTTGCTAAAACGAGCTCGTGCCGTTCGAAACTCTAAGTACTCGAAGATTAAGATGTCTTCATACACTCGCCTAGTACCTGTTCTCGAAACCGAAGTAGAGTGCAAGCAAAGGTGCCCACTTACCGCACGTCCTTACGCCGACGATGGCGATGATGGAAGGCAAAATCCGGTGCCATCGAATGGCAACACCGACGACGGTGACCGAAATGGCGATGCTGGGTAAAACGAATCCGACCACCCGTTCGTCAATGACATTCGACGACCAGCCAGCGTGCGCAAGATCGACTGCCACGACACGCGACGATAAGCGTTCTCGACGAGAGTGGCTCCATTCCGAGCGATGGGACGGCAGCAAGTACACTCCAGTTACTTCCTGCACCGACACCGTCCCACGTCCTTTGCGAAGATTACCCAATTTCGATTCGAAACCGGTCGGGTTCGAAACCGGTGGCATAAGTCTTGCCCAAAAAGGAGCCCGACTGCGCTCCAAGACCAAGAGCCTTCAGAACCCGCACCGACGGTCGAGCGACGGTTTCACTAATGGCACCGCGTTACCGCTCCTTCCCCCATCCCGTTGACGCTGGAGCTGTCGGGAAGATAAGACAGGCGACCGTCATTGTTCGTAATCGCCCAAATTGACTTCCTTCAGCGGGTGACGTCTGTGCCTTCCACACCGTGGTTTGTTTTACCCCCCATCCGTTTCCCACCGTCAACAGAATCCATCCGAGAGAAGAAAAAAATCCATCGCCGATTTTCGACCTCCACAGTCGGCAACTGTGGACCAGAAAACCCCCGAGATGGTGAAAAAAATGGTGACTTTAAACGAGCTTTCCGAGGCCAAAACGATTACCTAACGCTCACCAAACGCTGGATGCTGGTTGCCATCGTTACCTCGGGTTGCCAAAAAAAACAAGCGACAACATTCCACCGGTGGGCATGGGGACGAAAATCAAAACGAACGCAAATTAAAGCGAAAGTTAATCAACGGCCCGAATTTCCATCGCAACGAGTGCCCCGGTGCCGGGGCTGAGCAGGAGCGTGCGAACGGATTACCCGCCTTTAAATGGTTTCACAATAATGGCGGCGCCGAGCAGGCGTTTTAAGAGCTCCCAGAAGGAGAATGTAAGAAGCGGTTTCTGCTGCTAAGGCACAGCCGGAGTGTTTGTGAGGATTACGTTAAGAATTTAATTGCTCGCCTCATGCCTCTTCCACCGCCGAGTGCCGCTGTCAATGGCCGTCCAAAAGTGAAACGAATGAAAACTTCCCTTAGGAATTGTGATTCAATTTTCCACCGTTCCATACAAATCTAAAGCAAAAAGACAAAAAAAATACAAATATAAATCCCGCTGATAATCCTTATTCCGGACAGGGGCGTTCGAACTCGAAGATTTGTCCGGATTTCATGCCAGCCTGGTGCGTCCAGTTGTATTGTTTTTTTGCTTTTCTTTTCCCGGCCCGAAAGCACTCTCCAATAGAGATTTTTTTCTCTTCCCTTTCACCGGGAGCACTTGCCCGTGGCCGAGAGAAAAACTTTCCTCCCACGGGGCACGGTAAAAACCAGCAAATGTTAATCCAATTAAAGTTACTTAAAACTTGCGGCAAACACACACACACCGACACACACACACACGTACAGCGAGTGAGTGAGAGAGCAAAGGGAAAAGCTGACGCCATGTGGCTGACTTTTCACGCCGCAAACTTCGGCCCCACGCCCCACGCTCCCCCGGTGTCGGATTCTGGATTCGCAATCTAAGCCGATAAGCTCGCAAACTGTCGTTCGAACGATGCTGGCGTGACTTTTGCACACAACTAAAACTAATGCTGTACTTAAGCTTAGTGTAGGTTTGGGTGAGTGTGTTTGCATGGCAGCAGGAATGGGGTGAAAGGTGGTGCGAAAATTCTAACTCCTCGGGAGAGGTGAGCTGTCGATTCGGAGATAAGTTATTTGGAGTAGCTTCTGCTACTGAGGCAGTTTTGCATTAAAAAAATCGGGCCCAACAGTTCATTGTGCAGATTCGTTCTTTTTTATAAAATATACCTTGCAATTCTCTCCCTTTTTTATCAATCACAGGATGCTTCATCACATTGCTTTGAGCTTGCATACTTTTAGGCGCAACTTGTTTTTTGTTTTGGGAATCAATGTCTTCGGAGGACAGGTTTTTGGCTATATAGTTTAAAAAATTAATGCTAAGATTGGTCTCAAGTATCTATTTGAAATTTTCATCAAAAAATGCATTTTTGTATTCAAATTAAGAATGTATCCTTAGCTTAGTTCAGGCTTGAATAAAAAAAAATAAAAAATCGCTTTAAGAAAAAAATAATTGAATTGTAAGATTTTTTACATTTTAATAATTGAGATTTATAAACGTACACAAATTTTTAACTATTGAGAAATATTTTGTTGCATGTGGTATCAATCAATCGTTCCGGTAGAAATATTTGCGTCGTTACAAATCGATTTCATTTCGACAGGCCAAATGATTTGTTCAACATATGTTTCTCTTCGAAGATAAAATATACCGATCCGTCTGTGCAAGCTATGGCATCGACACGAAGGCCATATAGCCTCCCTAAAAATAACCTCAACTAGCATGACAACCCATATTGATGTTGAGCAATGCTCGAGTGCAACTAGCAATCGAAGTTGACACAACGAGAAGACAAAAGAATAAAAGCATCCCGGAGCATTTCTAGTCGGACTAGCGAGAATCGTCATCCAGCGACTCGAAAGCCCTCGTTGGATCTCGTTCGGCGATGGAAAATGCATCGTATAAATTAAGTTAGAAACGATGCAAGCTCTTCGACAACCGAACGGAGCTCCTCCGAGAAAGGAGTTCTCTTGAAAAAGATGTCCTTTTGCGATTCTTCTGAAGCGGCCAATTCGGAACGATCTGAAGTGCCAATTTGCTGCTGCAGGATAAACTCTCATCAATGTCACAGAAAGCATGTTGATTATGGATGTTTAATATCTAACGAAGAGTATGACCTATGTTTCAGCTGAACTTTTAATGATCTTGCTTGAACAGGTTAAGCTCAAACCTTTCGCTAATGAGGATAAAACTAATAATTAATTCTATAAGCAATTTCAAAGAATAAATAATAAGATAGATAAATAAAAAACCGACTCGCACACAGCGAAATAAGGTGAAACACTCGATGAACGTTAAAAAGTAGAGCGAACTTCTCGGTTTTCCCTTTGCCTGCACGCATGCGAGAGAGCAAAAAGTAAGCGAACCCCATGTCATACCAAATACGGCGAATAAAACCCAATCGCGGGCTGTAATTCCATCGCGTCGTGAACACGTGCCGTGAAGGTAAGATCGGACCGTCGACCGGAGACCATCTTTGTTGAAGAAGCGAGCGTTGTCGAGTTCAGAGAAGCATTGTCATTTCCACATCCCCTCCCTCGCCTCCCTTGTCGTGCTGGGCACAGACTTTGAGATTACGGTACGACGGCCCACGACGGAATCTAGGTCGGCATCGATGTTGCGACATTGCCAAAGATGACAAACGATCCTATTAACAGTGGTATCGGTCATACGAAATTGATTTGTCGCTTTCGAGGAAAAACTCAATTTCCTCACCCTCCCCCCCCCCTCCATCCCTCCATCACCAGGCCACGGTGGCCGGGCACGTTCCTTCGAGCATCGGTTCATGCGGTTGAAAACCCGCAACATTGTTCGCATCAATAATCGATGGAAATCATCACCGTGAGTAGGGAGAGTGTTTTAGAATCGCAGCCGTCCCGGGCCCGATATCTCGAGAAACTCTCCTTTCCAACTCCATGCCGGTGCCGGGTCTTCCGGCGCAGGAAGTCCTCGGGAAGCAAAACTTATGTCTGTTGCGGAATGCCTATTGGAAAAGGCACACAGAATAAGGGAAATAAAAAGCACCCTCACTGCCATTCCCAACCGGTGGCCTCATCGGTACATCAAAGACTAGCGGGCGAGGCGAACGCGAAAAGCGAACTTTTTCAATCAACTCCGGCCACCAGCACCGGCTCGGCACGGTGTGCATCGAGATTGCATCAGCCAGCAGCCGAACCGCGAGCCGAACGTAGCTGATGCACGGGGAATGAGAATGAGCGGCAGCATAGATGAAACATAATAATGGTACGGAAAATAGTTGCATATTTCGCGTGTGCTTTGCCGGTGTGCAGGCTTTATGCGCTACAGGCTTGTTTTGCAGTTGCGCAAGTTTTTAAAAGAGGTATGGGAGGAGAAGTACCTATCAGGTGCGACGTTAGGTGAGTGGCAAAGCATTTGCTTGCAAGGTGTTGGTTTCTTGCAGCCGAAAGAGCTCATTCAAATCAGTATTTATCGATGAGTTTAAAAACGTAAATCAAGACGCAAATTCAGTTTTTTTTAAAGTATTATAGGACTCGCTTTTTGAAAAATCAATTCGAATGAACTGTTTTTTTTTTCAGCAAATGATAAATAGAACGTGCAGCGTGAATTGCCCAGTTTTCTCAGTTATGTATCAGCCTAAATGTATGCAATCGATAGGATACACTCTTACATTATTATCCATGCAAATAATTCATCTAAAACCATGAAAGTTTAAGGATGTAAAAATAATAACAAACAGATTAAACTGTAAAGAACAGTTTATTTACCAAGGAAAACAAAACATAGTTCGAAACTGAACATTTGAACATATACTTTTGGAACTTTCTAGATTGTGTTATTTTGCGAATCATAAAAGCTCCAAGTGGAATTAAAACATAAATTCAAACGTACCATTTGAATATTAAGAAATGATATATAGTGAATGCGAAGACAACGAGCACTGGTCAAAATATTAACGGCTAAGTTTGCGATACTTTGAAACGTACATAACTAACATTTACATAAAACGTACATAACTAACTAACTAGCAAAATCAATAAATAGAACAGACAAAAACCATCCTCGACTCGGAGTCATGCAGTGAAGCTGTTTGATCTATACGATATAGGCTAGCTTTACCACTTTCGCGGTGAAATTCGCCCGATCGTGACTGAATGCATACGCTTCTACGAGAGTTTATTCACACAATGGGTCGAATTAAATGGGAAATCCTTTGAGGAAAAAAAACTGAAAACTAAAACTTTTAATCAGGTGAAACATTATCCATGAAACGAAACAAAAAACAGTGTAGCCGGCTTAAAAGCCAACCATTAGGCGATCTCGAATGCCAAAGGCAACTCGAACCATGGCAATCGTTTAATGTATTTACCTACATTGAATGACGACGCTCTAATGGTAATGAAATTGTAAGATAATCGCCGTTTCCCGTGAGCTCCACACAATTTCGGTGTGCGAAACGCAACATTCCACACGCGTGTAAAGCGAAACCGAAACAAAACGGCACCAAGGGGCGACCATTACCATACGCAGCAGACTGGAGAAACACAACGAAAAATGGTTTAAAAAAAACGAACACAACCTCGAAACAATCATACTACGCGTGAAAAGTTTTCTCATTTTCTGTAGCGCTCATTAGATCAACACTAACGCTCCGGGGGTGTAGGGTTGTTGCAAACGTTAATTGCTGACTGGCTTGTTTTTTTTTCTTCTTGTTCTTCTTCTTTTTTTGCAGAACGGTCACAGGCAAGAGGGCAAGCGGGACCAAAGTTGGAAAATGAAAAGAGCTACCGAACCATAACTGACCCACGGCACCCGGTTGGTTCCATAATTGCGTGTGCGCACCCGTGTTCGGGTGCTCCCATTTTATCATCGTCTGTCGGTTGTCGTCGGCACGGAAGCGTCCGCACAGGATGAAAATTAAAAAGGATTTTAATTCTGAGTGTGCGTGTATTTGTTTTTTTTTTTGGTTCTTGCTTGTTTCGCTGTCACAAGCAGTTCGCTCAGTTGGTTTGTGTTTTACAAAACTCCCGCTCGCTTGTTGAGCTGAAAAGTTCACTTTAATTAATGTTCATCGCGGCCGTGAGCACGGCCAGAGAGATGGACGAACGGTGGGCGCAAGAAAAGCAAGCGGTAGTGGATGCAAAATGCTACGTAATGAAACCTCGAAAAGGCTTAGAAAAACAATCCAGGATGCTGCTGCTTGGCTAGCGAGGCCAATTTCTATTACCCAACTTGATGATGGGATGCATGGAGATCCGGCACACTCATACAGCCACGGAAACTTACATGAAAACACTTGCAAACTCTGCACCAGGAAGTTACCTCACAAAGTGGTGTGTGTGTGTTTTTTTTTGTGCGCTAGGTTCCCTCTTAACTGCACTAGACTGCCCACAAAAACGTGTCCAAAAATTGAATTGACTTCGGCTGCTATTCCTATGGGAAACCGGAGTCAAATGCTTTTATTTATTTTCAGATAGAAAACGGTGGCATTTTCAACTCGATTAAATTTATTATTATTAATTTATTGTTTTTTTTATTTTTTCAACGGGTCTCGAAAAAAAACATCGAAACGATACATCAAAGGACCAGCAGTTATTTTCTCGTTGCCCTTTGGAAGAATTAACGTATTTATTTTTGATGAATTAATTTACCAAAGGATGTCAAGCACCAGGCGTCTCCATTTTGGGGGAAAAAATACACATTTTTTAAGAACCATTTTCCAAAATATTTTAAATAAAAATCTGCAATATTCAATTTATTCAGAAAATATAAGAAATCGTAATTTAAAATCGTTTTCAAAATAGTGTTTTTCGTATAAATCACATTTAACCCCACGCTCCCCTAATACTTCTCTGTTAACCTTAGCCGTTTGCCTTCGAAAATAGTGCACTAACTAGCGTCCCGTCTCATTCTCTCTACTTCCTTTTAAAAAAACACACACACACACTCTCTCTGACACGGCTCTTTAACGATTAAATGAGGGGCAAAAATGGTAGAGTTTGTGCCGGTGGAGTTCTCCAGGCGCGCAACCGGAAGCCGAACTTTTAGTCCGAACACACTTGACGGTAAGAAATATTGCATGTCTTTTGGCGGTAGAGGGTCTTCTTGAGTGTGTGTGTGTGTGTCTGTGTATGTGTGTGTGTGGAAGAGTGAGGGTAAGGAGTATGTGAAGCTTCCCCATTTTCTCCAGCACTGGGAGTAAACTTATGAGTCCGGGGTTCCATAAAACGCTAAAGGAGTATATTCAGAGCCATTGAGCGAGAGACAGAAAAAAACACAGAACAGAAAAGTTCAGAAATTGCTTCCACCATTCCAGCCACTACATTAACTGTCACGAGCGCCTGTTAAACTCTTGGTTCGAGTTTTATTTTGGCTGCACCTCTCTGGAGTTCTGTGAGAAGACCCCGAAAAAACACACACACAATAAACAAAACAAAACAAAACAAAAGCTACTCACCGAATGCCGCCACTTCCAGCACGAAGAGAACGGCCGAAGAGACGCCAAAGAGAAGCGATATATTCCTTAACCTCATGGTGCGGCGGTTGTTTGCGTATGTCGGGCGGACGTCATTCAATGCACACTCGAAAGCGCTTGAACGCGAGCAAACTGGACATGTGGGGGGGGGGTTGGACCTCAGCGGGTCATGCTAATCGCACAAACAGCAGCTTTACCTCTCAAGCTTTACTTCGCACGGTCGGTGATTTTTTTTTTATAATTGGATGTATGAATCTGAATTTTGAACACGAATTATATCACCTATTGAGACATATCAATAGCACTGGTTCTCACTGTATATTCACTACTTTTTATCGCAGTATTGCACGCTTCTCCACATGCCCCTTCTTCACAGGGAATTGCCAAATTATTTACTCGCACGAACACGAAACACTCTTCGAATAGACACCTTTTTCACTCTTTAAACCTGTTCACACTCTTGCTCACTAAGCGCACCGACAGGTTAGACACGATTAAATAAGGTGGAAATATTTTTTTAAACTTTTACACTTACGTCACGCACTGTTGTCCTGATGAAAAGAGGTAAATAAAAGCAAGCATTAAATATCAAATGATTTTAATCAAATGATGAAGTTCTCCAAAGCCGGCTCTATTCCAACGCCGGCCATTCAGTTGTTTGTGGACAAGGTGCTAAAACATAAACAATCGTTAGACAATGCGAAAAGCTAACAATATAGTCAAGCAAAATCTATCTAATATTTACGTTACGTCTTTTTTCATTTAGTTTTTAGCTTAAGTGAAATAATTCCGATTTTAAAATGTTTTTAAATAACACTCCAAAAATAGCAAACAATTCGAAGCACACCAGTTCATATACACAGATTTCGTGGAAAATATGATCGAGATGGCCGAAATAGCTTCTGGGAAGATGCGATACTTTAATGAACCTTTTTCTCTCGGTTTATATTTATGCTATCTTCCGGGGAAGCCGTTGCGCTACGTGTTTCCAGCATCAATTTGTGATGGTCTCGTTTGACTCAGTCGATTTCACATGCCACTGTACCTGTACCTTATAACGAACAATAATAAAAACACAACACGTTCGCTCAAGGTTTGAAGGAGGATGGGGAAAGCCGCCGATTAGAAACTGATTCGTTTTATTCGTATTTTCCCCGTTCACGAAATGTATTTTTCAAATGTGCCAATTAATCTATACCAATTGCATTGATTAATGCAAAACCTTAACCATAAATGATTTCAAACACTGGCAACGAATGCTCACGAAACACCGGCGCGCGTCGGAGTGTACGCGTCGTCCTTACCATGAGAACCTTTCAAAATCAACACTGTCTCGACCAGCAGCACACTGAACTTCACACAAGACCTGTTTGTACTGGTTCACTTACCCTACTAGTATTTGTGAAAACACGATGGAAAAACAGCTTGGCTTCGTACTATCGATTTGAGCAGGACGAAGCCGAAGAAGCGAGATGCAAGAAAAGTGAACTTGCCATAGGAATCGGTTGCGAAGATAAAGCGGATAATGCGTGAGATAGAGAAAGAATGATTTTTGCCCACCGCACTACGGGCGGTGTCGTTGTAATAAGATAAAGGAAAAGGTTAGAACGTATGTACATTGAATCCAGCGTTGCATTAATTTGTAGTTGATATTGTTAATCGAGACACAATTCAAAATATGGTTCAACAAACATGTTTTAGTATAGCTTTTTAATACTTCCGGTATACTTTTCCGAGATTTTCATGACCCATAGTGGCACGAAGACTGCCGAACACTATCGAAATGCCCGAAGTTTGGATAGATTTCGAAAATGTTTCGAGCTAAACAATCACAGTTTGCTAACAAATTCGAACATTGAATTAGTAAGTGAGAAAGAGAAAGGGAGACGGTTGCTAAACCGCACTACGGGATGCTCGTTTGTAAAAGGTCATAGTCGGAATAAGTGGTCCAATCAAACTCTGAACAACATAGATTTTCAGAATCGATAATTCATTAAAACATTCAGTATTTGAATTCAAAATAGTTTGTGACCATCGGTGAACAATCTTTAAGTTATCAATGTTCACTATTTACGCATACAGCATCTTATATAATACATGCAAAAAAAATTTAGATAATTTATTCAGTGGCGATAGAATTTCATATCATTCACACAAAATTGATAAAAAGTATACGTTTTGGACATTTGCAAGATTGCTTCGCCCATAGTGACACAAGCATTGGGGAAACTTTCGAAGTGGAGACACTTGATTCGATCTAAAATATAAACTTTTTATATTAACACGTCTCCACGTATTTGAATTTTGAAATTAAATTATACATTATTAAAGTTTTTTATCCTTTCCATTTATCTAGATTTAGATAACAAAAAAAAGGGCAACGCAGTGTACTTTCGGCATTCGGCATTCCGGCGCTAGCGACACTAGCCGCGCTGCGGACAGTAGTGGAACTATAAATCATCTCACCATGAGAAGCTCTCTCACTATGGGAGCGTGAGTTGACTTGGAATCTTCCTATTTCAGCGTATTGATTTGGAAGAATTTGTTGTTAATTAATTTACATAAATTGTGTTCATTGGCCAAATGCATTTGCAGTCATCATACGTGCTAATGCGAATGATATATCATGATTTGCATTTCCGGTTTGTTTTGTCCCTTTACATATATCGCTAGGCCTTAATGAATGTTCTGAAAATGCAAATGAGTCCACTTTAAGTCAGTGTGTTGAACAACTTTAACAACTTCCACGTGTATCGCCTACCAGGTGTTAGTGGAGGAAGCTGCGCAATTGCACTCCATCACCCGAGCAGCTGGCAGCACTGGCCACACATCTAGATGCATCCAGCGACTGATCAAGCCTCCGAACCACCTCAGCCCTATCTTGTTACTATCTGATGTCGTAGTTTGCCGCAGAAGGGGGCAGTAGTCTATCGCAGCTGTCTTGAGTTTCTTCCCGCGACCTATAAACACGTTGAGCGAGTTGGACGATCCGTGATGCACCGGTACGACGGATCAGTTGTACTTTTACTTTCGTGCCGCATAGACGCAACCCAAACGAGATTGTGACAAATCCAGAGGAGGACAGATTAAAAGGTTTTCTTCAATAAAAGTGTGATACTAAGTTTGTAAAGCCCAGCAATGTACCGAACGAACCAGGAGATGGAGAAGGTAATATGAAACGGTTTTATTTTCATTCAACAATCTCACCACATCTTGTAAACATTCAAACAATAAGGCACGTAAGAATCTTGGCAACAAAACAAGTTGCCATCAAAACAATATAAACTACAAGCTCTACATATTGCAAACAAATATCACCTATTCTTGTCAACATCCGCATAGCGAGAGGCTGGTGTAAGAATCTGTTAGTTCCTTGCAATCCCAGGCAAAGTGAGTTTTGTTTTGATAAGCTGCGAATACAATTTTGTTTAAATTATATAATGAAAATATTCTAGCATATTACTATCAAATGAGCACTATCTCGAGGATCAAACACTTTTGAAATTCTAAGGATACTATGTGAAGATAATCGGAAGCGTGTGTGAAATGTTATGGAATATCCTGCGCAGCATTCTCAAAATAGAAATTCAAAGAGATTCATGAACCACATTCGTCTCACTTTTCCCAGCCCTGAGGCACGTGCACTAATTGAAAGGCATAATTGGATGGTGTCAAAATAGCCGCTACCGACCATCACTCCGTTTGACACACATAGACAAACACACCCAGAAAAGCAGCACAAAAAAAGAATCCTTATCGATGAGAGAAGCTAAAATCACGGAAGTCCCGATACAAGACAATTTGGCTGCCAATTAGTGTCAGCCGGGGCCAGTGACTCCGTTTTTTTTTGTATTTAACGCTCCTCTCGTGTCTCCTCTGGTAACCGCTTTACGTTGCGAGCAGGTCCGATAAGGAAGCAGCGACGTAGAAGCCAATAGAAGAAGCAGCACACGATCACCGTCACGATCCTGTGCGTCTTCGGGTAGACAGGGGTTAGGGCTCTCTTTCAGGAGCATCGCTTATCAGCGCTATTGACGCCATCTAACTCTCAAAACCGGGAGTAGCGTTCATGTCAACGAGCGGCGATCGTTTCGATCGTTCGATCTCTGTTGCTCTATCTGCTGGCGGGAGGCTTAAAGACTACAACGCGCCTGGCGTGGACTAGCTCCATAACTAGCTGCGCAATCGTCCCAGACGGTACTGTGATTCGCTACGAGTCCGATCCCGTGTGTGCCGTCGAGTGTCGAAAAAGGTGTAGTGCTGCTAAGGAAACGGTGTTACTAAGTGTGTGTGTGTGCGTAAATTTGGTGACCGACAAAGTGACAGCTTATCCACCACCGCATCATGTACGAGCGTCAGGAATCGCAAGGGGTACGTTGTGGAACATTCCCGATACAAACACTCCGCACTCCGCTGATGATAACGCTGAACGAAAGGGAAATATCATAAACAACACCCTCCAGCAGTGTTCGACGCTCGATGTTTTCACTTTGGCATGATGTAGCTAGCAGATTAGAATCTCCCAACCAAAACAGCTCGCTGTGCTCCCGGATTACTTACTTGTGCGTTTAGCAACCGTGATCGTACGATCGAAGCGGCGGCTGCTTCCGCACTGTACTGCAAAAAAAGA
>JXXA01004562.1:0-13341 GCA_000956255.1 Anopheles punctulatus | reverse complement strand
AGAGAACGTTGAATCGAGGAAAGAGTTTGATGATCGAGAAATATAATTGAACCGGATCAGAGTGCTTGCGATAGGGTATTTATTGCTCGCGATGGATGTGAGATATCGACCAGTTAAAACGATAAGACTCTCGCACTTAACCTCGCTTGCAGAGGAACCACTTCAGGCGCTTCGTGTACTTCTACGCTGGACGTGGCCACTCGCAGAAATGGTTGCGTTTATGGGGTTATGACACGTTTACTGCGGTGTAGCAAAAAAAAGAATAATAATATTAAACAAAAAAAAGAAAACCCGAAACTATACGACCAGCCGCGTGGAGGTAATCAAACGATATAGCTCATTCAGCCAGCAACTGGCAGGATTTTTTTACGGCATTTTTATCATCTTAGCCCAACAATGGCGCCGCTGAGGTGTGGCCGTACCGATTGGCCGTCTTCTGCACCCGTTTATCGTCCTGTAGAATAAAAAGAAGCAACAAGGGAAGAAAAACAACAAAACGCAAGAAAATCCATCCGTCCGGGAGAGCCGGATTGGCCTCGGGAAAACTCACGGTCATCATCGCTTTTACGACCGGTAAATGATCCAAAAAGCGGCCGGCGGGCCGTGTGCGGGCCACATGCGCCCCTGTAAAGGGTTACCAAAGGGTGCTCCCGGTGCTGCGGTGCACCCCTCCCGGTTTTGCACCCCAAGCAACCGCCGGATGCAGTTTTATGGTTGCGCCCGCCGGACAAAGGCGCAAAGGACACAATAATGAAACGCCGTAGACGACGTTAGTTTTCCATTTTTATTTTCTGGAAGTGTGCTTTTTTTTTTGTTGGCCTCTCCCCATCCCGCTCACGGTCGCCCCTCTTTGCATTACAATCCCCTTTGAATTCATTATCGGAAAGGCTGACCGGGCGAGAGATTATTGAATGTTCGAAGGACAAGCGTGGCGGTAGCGTGTGGCAGTAAAAAGAAACTCCCAGCGCAAAAGACACCCTGCGACGAGAGCGTGCGGGGAGGGGTACGCGGTCGGGCCGAGCGCCAAAGACAGGACAGAAACGGTCAAGAAAGCAAACACAGCGGGAATGTTAAATGAGTAAAATTTTACGACCTTCCAGCAGTGCCAAAATGTTAATAGGAACCAGAACCACCAGTGAACGCGAATGGGGCCAGTAGTAACGCGCAGCAGAGGAAGAAAGGCAAATAAAAGCGATAGCAACTGGTTAAATATGAAACGCAGCCAAAGGAAGGAGCAAAAACAATGAAACCCCTGGTGATGGCGAGTTAAGTACTAACGCCCAAAGATGAAACCAGAAACACGGAAACGGAATCACGCAGAATAGTAACAAAAAAAAAAACAAACAAAAAAGCGAGCGATTGAAAAAAAAAACCTGATTGTGAGCGAACGAGTGAGCGGGATCGTAAAACGTCGAAGACCACTGGTGTGGACAATCGAATCCGGGATGATGAGCCTATCCCCGGTGTGTTGGGCGCGTGTCGGAATAATATATTTATTTTATTTTATGATAACCCGGGAGTGCCTATTCCGTTTCGTTTTTTTTTTGTTTTACTTCCGTTAAAACGATCTCATAAACGGTCACTAATGATGATTACAGTCGCGCCTCGCACCCAGCCCAGGTTCGAATGTGCCAAACCGGAGCGTACTGCGCTGTGCGTGACAGCTCCAAACGATTAGTACGCGGTATGTAAATTTTACGGAATAGTTTATCCCGCACCGGGCGCATTAAGTTTGTACTTTTTAGATTGGATGCCGAGCAATGCGCCTCGAATCGACACCGCATGATTTGATCCTACAGGTGTTAGCGAATGGATTTCGTTTGTATCGTGCTGATACGAGCGTCTCGGTAAGCTGATAGTGGTAAGTGGCTGCTGATAGTGATGTCTTGCTGTGTTGAATCAAACCATTCAGCGAACACTTCACGCAACGTGTACGGTTAGCATTCAATCATTCACAGACAGTTGTGGGTAGTTGTGAAGAAATAGGCTCAGCGCGTTGTGAACAACAACAGCAACGCAAACATTTGTGAAAACTGAATGAAAAAAAAAACATAATAATCATAAAAACATTGCTTGACGTCCCGTTGCCGACCACTGGCTGCTGGCTTGGAAGTGTTGGTGGAGAAGTTATTTTTAAAACGGCGCACGCACCACACTTGATCGCTCGAACTTGGCCGCTGCTCGGATGGACCAAGATGATCTACACGAGAGTGAGAGAGCGAGGCCAATCGTTCTGGTGGAGCAATGTGTTCACCACCACCACCATTAGCACGATTGCGTGTGGTTGTGAGTGACGTACGCAGCGGTGTGGTCGAGCGAACGCTTGGGGCATACCGGAGACAGCATCGGAATCCCCCATGAGGAATACCCTCGATCACGCATTGCGATAGTATTGGTTTGCACGGTTGTGCCGGTCGCAGGTTCTTCTAAATGAGAATGTACGACCGGTACAATAATTTTATCGAAAGGCTGGGTGGTGGGAGGGGGAGAGTCCCGAGAGAGCTTGGGAGGGAGGGCAGCTTGTTCTCTTCGACTAGCAAGCGAGAAAGAGAACGGGGGCTGTCAACAGAGAGCACAAGTCACATGCGTTTCCGAGGCGGAGATACATACACAGTTCTCTTGACGCAGCCGACCGGCTTGGAAGTGAAAACACGCTGAAGTGATTGTGACCGGGCACGCCGTGGTGGCTACCGATTGAGTGCCATGGCGCAAGGTAGGAGAACAAAACACATCCGACGCTCGTATCAGTGATAACGTTCTCCAATTTACGCATTTTCTCTTTTGGTGCCTAGCATCGCTAGCGTCTCAAAGTCCGGACACTTGTCTGCTGATTGACCAAGAGCAAGACAATCAGCTAGAGCCGAAAGAGAAGCAGAAGCTGAAGCGTGCTCAAATACGCCAAGAGCGAAAGCGCCTGGAGGTAAGTCGACTGTGCGGCGTTGTATGGCGCATGAATGAACTTTTGACGCGGGCGCACGTTGCAGGAATCGCTCCGGGAGCTGTTCAAAGAGGCGCTAAGCGTTGTACCGCCGACGGCCGAAAGTTTGGCCGAGTTTGAGAAGCTGCTGCAGGATGAACGGCTCGTCCAACTGGACAAGATCATCGACTTGATGAAAGATTGGGATACGCCGACCACCATTCCGGAACCAAAAAGCTTCCTTCACCACTCGCAACTGCAGACCGTGCTGGTGATGATGCTGGACGACATCGGCAAGTACCGTGAATATTTGGAGCGTTTTATCGTTCGCTTCCGTGCGGAAAATGAGGTATGCCAATCAAGCTGAAGTTAAGCGGTGAGTCATGAGTGGTGAGTTTAAAGTGTTCTCGACATTTCAGTGCATCAGCCCGAAGTATCAAGGCTCGTCGAAGGTGTACGAGCAGAGTGGCCCAATCCACTACGCCGTCCAGTTTCTGCAGGAAGACTTTCTGAACTGGCTGCTGACGCGTGCCGATACGGACGTAAACTTACGCAACGGGTTCAAGAAAACGGCGCTCGGCATCCTCTGCGAAAAGTACTCCCGCAATTCGGCACCGGTTGTGTGCCCGTTGATCGAGCGGCTGCTCGCGAAAGGGGCGGATTTCAACATCTGCTGCAAGGACAAGAAGCTCCCGTTTGCGGTGCTGAAGAAGGAGTGTGACAAAAGCCAGGAGGACAATAGCAAGTTCCTCGAGCGGTGCAACGAGCTTGCATCGGGTCCCATCGCGATCAGCAGGATGAATGATCGCAACCAGCAAGTGATCGTATTTTACAAAAGCAACAAGAAGGTGCAGATCACGATCGAGCTGTTGGAGATTTTTCTGCGGTACAACGATGAGGATAACTTCGAGAATTACTTGCGTCAGTTTACAATAACGGCGGCAAATGTGAAGAAGGTGATTCGGTTACTACTGCACACTGCCTGCGAGCAGAAGTTACCACAGTGCGCTCATATGATCCTGCGTACTGGGGAAAAAGAAATGTTTAACGTGGTGAAGCAGCCGCGCACGGGCACGGGCCGAGTAGGAGCGAGGCGTGATCAGAATACTGGGTCCGAAGATGCTGGCAAAAAGGAGCTACAGAACAGGACCGAGCTGGAGCACCGCGTCGAGCTGAAGGGCCTGCTGAAGAAGGCGTGCGAGATGGCCGATCTGACGGTGCTGCAGTTTCTCATCTCGAAGATATCCGACCTGCTGCTGCTGAACGACGATCCACTGCTGGTGCTGACGCTCGCCAAAGCGAACGATTCCCGACGCCGGCACAACGACCGTAACGCGCTGCTGGCGTGTGCGGAGTTTCTCGCCAACCAGCAAACCATCCACGTCAACAAGCGTGACAATTCGGGCAACACGGCGCTCCATCTCGCGCTCAAGCACGGGTTTGATGCGATCTCACTAATACTGCTGCGCCAGCCGTACACGTTTCTTGGTCTACGCAACAAAGACAACCTAACGCCACTTGACTACGGCTCGTACGCCTTCTGGCGGTCGTACCTCGACCAATGCATCGATGTACGACTGGAGCGGTCGGTTCAGAACCGTGACGTCATACACTTCGATCTGAACGGCTTCGATCCAACGCCACTGACGCGCCGAGACGGCGAGAAGCAGGTGCCGGGTGCGGAAGCCGGGACTGTGAACATCAACGCAAGCAGCAAACCGAAGAAATCCACGCAAGGCTGGAAGCTGGTGCAGAGCGCAGATGCGAAGTGTATGCAGGAGCGCCATTTCACACGCACCGTCACCGAGATGACGACGCTGCGGCAGATCTCGCAGTCGAAAGAATTGAAGCGGCTACTCGCTCATCCGGTACTGCGCACGTTCATCAGCATTAAATGGTCGCGGCTGTACCACTGGAACTATCTGAACCTAATGCTTACCATGTTGACGATGGTGTTCTTCGGCCGCTTCTCGCTTACCGCTTGCTCGATCGAAGGCTCAAATAATATCCTGCGGCTGCTCACTCTACTATGCACCTTTTTCATGATCGTCCGGGAGGTAATACAGTTAACGTTTCTGGGCCGATCATACCCTTCCTTCGATAACATTTTCGACCTTTTCAACGTCGTGGCGATGCTGGTGGTGCTCGGATACGGATGCATGGGGCTCGTTTCGTCGTTCGTTATGATCAGCCTGGCCATGCAGCTGACGTTCCTGCTCGGCTCGCTCCAGTTTCACAGCATCGCCACAATGATGTACATGTTCAAGACTGTATCGATCAACTTTCTCAAAAGCTTCTTGCTGTTCCTCCCGCTGATCAGCTCGTTTATCTTTGCGTTTCATCTCACTTACAATCAGTCGCCGGATGAGGTGGCGCAGGTATGCAACAAGGACGACTGTGCCGAGGATAACTTCAACAACTTTCGCACAATCTGGAATGCCACCATCAAAACGCTCGTGATGACGACTGGCGAGTTTGAGGCAGCCGCCATCGACTTCGAGGGCGGCAAGATGACGCTGTTCATGCTGTTCATGTTCTTCGCGCCAATTGTCATCCTCAACTTGATCAACGGTCTTGCGGTGAGCGATATCGCCGCGATCCGGGAAGAGTCGGAGCTGATCAGCCTCAGCAAGAAGGTCATGCTGCTCGAGCAGTACGAACGGGGTGCTGCGAACGTGAAGTTCGGCTGGTTGCGGAGGTTCCTACCCCGACCCTTCTTCGCCGAACACAGCTGCCACCTAATGATCAAAACGCGACAGTACCGAAAGATTATGGTTAATCCGCGTAGAACGCGAAGAAAACCACGGGACGCGAATAGTAAAGCATCGTCTGTCCGCGGGCAAGACAGCGCTGAGAACTCGAAGATTACAGAGAAACCACTTCCCAAAATAGCCTGGCTCCCATCGGACGAGGCCTGCAACGTCGTATTCAATCTGCGCATCCACCGGTTCTCACTCTTCGTGTGCCTGGATCAGAACACGCTGGACGAGGCGCTCGCCATCATCGAAAAGCGACAGTCTGTCGTGTCAAACATGTCTATCAAGAGCAAACCGGCAGTGGAGCAAGCGGCAACACCGCCCGCCACGCTTCTCGGCACGTATCAAGCGAACAGAAGGAAACAGAACGAGCCGTCTCAGATGCAGCCTGAGATGCAGCAGGAGCTACAGGATGTGAAAAGACAGCTAGAAACGGTGCTGGATTTACTACGGCGCCGTGTACATGTAACACAGCGACGCAACGACACACCACTATTGGCAGCCCTAACCGGCAAGAAGGGGAAGCGGAAGGCACACAAACTGCAGCGAAAGAAATTGCTGAAGGCGGCACGAGAGGATATGGGTGATCAGTAAGGTCCGATAACGACAGAGCACTATGTAAGATAAGATAAGGTTGTAAGAGTGGTGCGTTAAGTTGCTAAGGGTGTGGGTGCTCACACAAGACGTGATGATCTATTACTTATGCTACATGCGTTGTGTTTTATAGTTTTATCGTTGTTCCATAGGGTAGTATTATTTAAATGTTTTGTTTGAACTGGAGTGACTTCATGAGATAAATGTTAGTGATTTTATGGAACAGTAGAAACAAAAATCTTTCAAACAAAAACCTTATCGCAACCGATACTTGCGTTTTGATGATTACAAGTCCCATAAAAAGCGGTTCCTAAATACACGTAATCCACCCAACTAACCGCTTCGCTTAGATTGAGGGTACAGTTCACCTGCTGTCCTGCGGATATCACATGCGGTTGCGACCCAAATTCGCTGTGAAATTACTGTGCTATTGCTGCCAAAACCTCCTCACTTTCACCAATAAAACCAGTATAAGCACGTTTTTTTTATTCCTCACCGTCACTAATAGGACATAAAGCAAGATGATCCGCTTGGCACTTGTCACACACACACACATACATACATACGAGAGGCCCGCATGCCGCCCATCTCACGGATCACGTATCAATCCCGACAAGCTTGTCAACGCGTCACCCATACCCATCGCCCAAGGACGTTTTTTGCTTATTAAACAACTGTTCGCCCAAGCACTCAGAACACCCTATTCCCCCTCCTTCCCCCGAGCATCCGCCGAAGTGAAGCGGCGGAAGAGAGCAACGAAAAAAAAAAACAATTTCACCCGAACTCCCTGTCAACCTGTTAAATTATGCGCCGTTGCCGCTGCCAGCCGACGAAAATGTACAATAATATAATGATCTGATTTGGGTACAGGGGTTGCCGTTTGTTGGCAGGTTTTTTCCCTGTTTTCCAGTATTGCTGTTTTTTTTTGCCTCATCGTTTCGTTCCTCCTCGGCGCTTTGATTTGCTGGCCGGGAGGAGTTGAAACCCCTGCGGGGTGTCACGTCGGTTTGCTGTTTCACTTATTCGGTTATTTTTCCCCCTTCCTGCTTGCATCCTGGTACGAAAGCGGGGACGGCTCTCCGGCAAAAGTTCGCCCATCGCAGCACGGCTCACTATTAGCATGCAAATCTATGCAAATTATGTTTATAATAGTGTCAATAAATTGTGAAAATTCGTAAATTATAAGTAATAACACGGCCGGCGGACGGAGAAAGAGAGAATGGCGCGTGATCGCGTGAAAGTGACGCGACTCCGGTGTGCGCCTGAAAGGTATGTGACACGCGATGCAACTGGAAGTAGTTCGCGCTTCCAGAGACCTGTTTTTTTTTTTTACTCTCGTTCACCAACGAAAACCGTCACAAACTCTGTTACACTCGCAAGTGCCAAAAAGGTCTCGGTTCGGTTCCCCTCCGGGCCCTGTGCAAGGGATCATATCTCCCCGCCCGGTTTCCGATTCGGGACAGCACGGCGTCTTGTTTCCCGAATTTCATTTGATATGGTTTGGTGTACCTTCGTTCCCTCGCCGTTTCCTACAACGTGGGGGTCGGGTCGAGCCGGCTATTGTGATGCAAATTGGTCTTGCCAATTGTTTGATTTAATTTCACCTCAACCGACCTCAACCACCGGCACCGGGGACGGACACGACCGCCGTGTGCTGCCGCCCGGTTGTGCTGCCCGGCCGCTTGCCTTGTTGATGGGTCCTCTCGGTTGACAGTTATGACATTCAATAAGCTGAAATAATTTAAATTGTTAATCCCCGCGTACCCTAGTGTCCTTGTTCCGTCCGTCAACGGTGGCGAGGTTTTTTTTTCGTCTCTTCATGCTGTCCGTGTACATGTTTGTTCGGGAAAGATTTTACTCTCTGCTAGGGTGAAAGCGACATAATTGATTTCTAATCGAATACGATACTCGCGATTTGTTGTAACTATCGCACCAGATTAGTCGCAAGGTTAAGTGGTGTACACGGTGCAAAGTTGATGAGAGATAAAACGTCCTACACTCCCCCTCGACTGACGCTGCACTACCTATCTAAAGAGGAGGGGAAAATTGCGAGAAAAAGAAAAGCACACTTTTTTGGTCGCTATAAATATTTTAGATTTCGAGCGAGAGAAAGAGCACATGAAAAGAGGTGAAGGAACCAGTGTTAAACCTCTTGTCGTTGCACGATAAGATAGATTTAATTAAAAAAAATACGTCCGCAGTATTTGACAAAAGACGGGACGCTCTAAACACGCATTTTTACGATTACGGCCGAGATTACCGCCACCGCTTTATGGTTGGCGACGGCGCTCGAAATCATATATGACATGACATTACGTGACATGTGTGGAACATAAAAAATACGTCGAACGCGTGCCCGGCCACCCGGCATCAGCCGCCGTTGACGAGCGGGCAGGTAGAAGCTACGGCAGGCTAACCAAATTAGGTGCAACCGGTCGAGGGATTCGAAGTCGTGGGTGGTCCGAGGTAGTTAAGGCTCTAATTTCACATGTTGATTCGTGTGAAAAGAATAATGTGCATAAACCAAGAATTTATGTTTTCCACACACACGTCTCGTCAAATTTACAAATTTAATAATAATTTTATATGAGCAGTCTCATCTATTATTAATTCATAAATTGAAGAAGAACACGAAGATCGTCAAACGGTTGATGTAATTTAATTTAAAATGCAGGTTAAAAGTGTCGTTGCGTTCGAATTGCATACTCACCAGCTGACATTTTTTTTCTTCATTTATTCTTTGTTGATAGATAAAGCGATGTTGCTTATCACATTTCTGCTGTTAAGTGCTGTGAAACCACTTTCCGTGCAGCAACATTTGAACACTGTTTGAGGAGATCTCACCTAAACGATTTGTTTCCACGCATTTTTCTTTACCACAGCTGCACGCGAATGCATCCTTTCCCACATGTTCGGAACACTCTGCTATCATTTGAATAATTTCGCCACAAATCACGCCACACGAGCAACAGGAGCAACTGACTGGAATTGAAAAGTTTGTTCCTCTTTCCAGCGTCAGATTTTACGAGGTTGGGCAACGGCTGGCGAAGTTTTTGAAAGTGACAAAGGCTCCTGCATGGACCGAGCTCTTGCTCACTTGATTTTGTTTTCGATTTGTGTGCACAGTTTGTGCACATCCTTCCGGTTTTTGTTTCACCCGAAGAGGTTTCTTCGCAGAGAAAAGGGAAGCCACCGTCGGGTGCGACAGATAAACGTTGGCGAGTTGGAAATTGAATCGTTTTAACACGTGTTCGTCGTCGCTGGCGGTGTCAGCTCCTGCGCTTGGAAGTACGTGAGCGTGTTTTGTTTGCAAGTAAAGGACACTCGAAATAAAGTATCGTTGTGACGTTTTAGGTATAGGCGCCACTCGAGTTTTTAAGGAGACGGCTCTTAGTATACAAATTCAATACAATACAGAACGAAATAAACAGTTGAGTTTGTGGATGTGAAGTAGTAAAGATACCAGGAAAATAATGTGTGGCAATCGCAAACGATAGGATCGAATGGCATCTGTAATAACGACGTTGCGTTTTCCAGATAGAGCTACTTGCGGTCATTAGGAAAAAAATTAAAGCAAATTAAGAAAAAAACAAAACGCGCATTTTCAAACTCTCTTTGTAGGGGTAAAGTTGTTGAGAAAACAAATTAAATGTCTATCAACGCCTTAATACATTAAGTTTTTAAACATCTGTACAATTTACAAGAATGTACGTTTATTGACCATTCGAATTTGGCAATAAGGCTAAACTCATCTATCCATAAATTACATTACTAACGCAACATACGGTACACTTAGATAAAAGATAGATAAAAGTAAATATGAATTTTGAGTCACAGCTAGAAATTAGTAGAGGCGAGTTTTTCTCCTTATATCCATTCTGCGCAAAGACTGGAATTCACTAGCGGTTCTTAAAGCTCTATGCTGCCGTTGCGGATAAAACTGCAGCACTAAACTGCCGAAAACTGGTACATTTATCCTACCGATATGTTTACGGCACGAAAGGTAAACATCAAATTTGCCAATTACGGCACGTATAGAATCTACTTAATTAAGGGTTGTATTTTTTTTTATTCGCTGCCGATGACGATATAGTTGCCAAACCTGGCGCCGATAAAATCGCGGTAAATGACAAATACTACAAGACTTACAGAGTACAAACACAATTCAGAAAAGGTTTGTGAACATTTCGTCGGTGAAATTTCACGCAAGTATTTGTTATAGTCGTGAAAATCGAAATTAAATCTTAATTGTTGTACAAGTTATAATGTTTTAGTTTATAACGTTTAAAAAATATATTTTATTTTACAAAGTACTTTGGTACAGAGCTGTTCTCTACGCGATATCTGAGAACGAGACTGCTTTATTCCTATCTTGGTCTCTACTTTTATACTACTTTTTGATAACGTTTCTCCATCGCCTTCCTCTCACCGTCACTGCAGCGTGCGTCCATCGATGCGTCGTTGCTAACTCCAACATAACTCGATCAACGATGGATGGTTACTTCAACGATAGGGAATCGTTCTCCGTTGGTTGAGTCTGGCTTGCTGACACAGCGGGTTGGTTGCTCTTCGATGTTGGCGTGGGATTGCTTGGTCGATCACGGTGGCCTAAGGATTGTTGAATTCGCGATCCCGGTGTTCGTTCGATGGTGCTCCGACGATTTGGATAAACCATATTGAATCGCGTCCAATCCGGTTAGTACGTTGGACACGATGATGGTTCATGCTAATTGTTGGCAGTTTCGATGCTGGATCCTACGATCGGTTGACGTTCTCAGTGTTCGGTCGATGTGTACATTTCGGTGATCTGAATCATAGTCATCGATCGACACTTATCTTTTTTACGCCGTTTAGATGCTCCATAACCTACATGTACCGAAAAGCTACCGAAAAAGCTACCAAAATTAATGTTACTATACTACGAACATTTTTGCTTATTTTCTTCGCTTCATCCGTTTTTCGTTTATACTACATTCTTTTTCACATTTTGCCTCCAGAATGGTGCATATTGTCCACCATTTTTACCACCACACATTATGTAACAGACAGGGAAAAGGTGATTTATTATGTAAACGGCTTGCATATCGTCTTCTACTATCGTCATTGTCGGTTTGTTTGCGAGAGAACTTAAAATACCTGACTTTCACCCATGAGATTCTGGCAGCATTTTGAGACAATCGTCGAGATTAACTGGGTCTGTTCCATCGAAATCTTTTTCGCTTTTTCACGAACCGGTGTGGCAACAAGAAGGCAGTCATAAGAAAATATTATAAAATGCTGAATGTGATAGATGCGATGAAATCCGATCGAGTAGAGAAACTGACCCAGCTGTTGGATGAGATCACAAGAAATTAATCACACGGTCACATGAGAGAACTTCAAAAAATTAGGTAGTCCTGTAAAAAGTTGGGATATTCGTTTAACGTACATAATTTATTTGAAGATCGATGCAGCAACCATCAAGGCGTACGAGAAACTGTAAAACGATCATGACGACTATCAGAATCTAATGGAGTTTTTGGACGATATGATAAAACATCAAACATAGTTTTTTTTTTTATTTTGTAATCCAGGAGGAGATCTTCATAGAGTTCCATGGTACCATCCAATGGGGAGTGACGGATTCTTACCGACTAAAACCTCCTAGAGCCTTTCGCCAAACATTTCAGTTTTCAACATTGATCTACTGCCTGTATCGATGACAGGCCCTGCTTTAAAGGAACCCGTACAGTTCGGTACCCGTCATCGGTACAGTAAGAAGTCGGGATTCCCGGCAGACGTCTTGCTGAGCACCTGGACCAGTCCCAGCCGTAGCAGTTTGCTAGATAATAAACTTCATCCGCGCTTCGGAAGAAGCTAAGACCCGTAGGCAACTGCGTCGTGTAAAAATCAACTTATCCAAAGCGGCGTGATGTCCAGTAGCTCAATACTAGGATAAGTTGACGCGTCAAGGCACCATGTGTTGATTCATCACATTTTTGCTGCAACTGTTGGAGTGAGAACACTCTTTCAAGCATTCTACCCGTCTTGAAGTCTTATCCGGTGTTTCGACACCTGATTTAGCAACGAGGATCCTCTAATATGGTAATGTGGAGAGGTATCATCCCTGCGACCACACAACAGGAATCATAAGAAGGGGTCCGGAATGCACTGCAGACTCGTTACACCAGTTTCCTCCAACAGGATATCAGGCTCTGGCGATGCATTTTGTGTTAGAGGAGATGGGAAAACATAGGAGCTCAATAGCGAACACGGGAAACTGCTACGGCTGCCACTGCTCTACGTCTACTGCACCGTGGTCCAACGTGGTTCCGCATCATCCTAGTGATCACATTCATCGACTTTGTTCACGCTCTACTGCCTGCGGCGGATGTGGTACGCAAGTCAACGGTCATGGATGATGACTTCCAAATATTTCAGCGTCGGCTTTGCGCTGATTATCGCATTTCCGATGCGAAAGCTTTCTGAAGGGATGATGGAGCCTTCTACCGTGATTACCGATAGGTAATTCCAATCGAAGAATCTCGTCAAACATCAGGTTCCATAGTGTCGGACCGATGCCCTGAGCCCTGTGGGACTCCTACCATGACGACATTGCATTCGATCCCTTCCAAAGTGTCATATTCCATAATGCGATTCCGAAAGAAGTCGCCAATGATGTTATACAAGTATACAGGGAGCCGAGAGCACTACAAAGCACTGGCAATTACCAGCCAGCTTGCACTGTTAAACGCGTTTTTGACGTCCAGAGTGACAATTGCGCAAAACCTTCCGTGGTTTCTGGGCTTCCTGAATACGACGAAGCACTGCTGCGGCATTCGCCTCTTTATTCAGCTCCATGCGCGGATAACCCTTCGGGGTTCGCTTTCCAATTCGGATAACCTTTTGAATATTCTCTACCTCACGACTCGTCCTTATGGGGCGGTACATACCCTCAAAATGCCCTCAAACTTAAATCCTTAAACAAAAGTATTAAAGTCATGGTTTATCTTTATGTTTAGTTTAAACACGCGAAATTCTGCAATGTTGTCATACAAACATTTGAGTCGTTTAGAATCCGCTCAGCTCAACATT
>JXXA01004561.1:0-21543 GCA_000956255.1 Anopheles punctulatus | reverse complement strand
AGGTAGTGATTATTTCTCGAAATACCAATTTATATCACACTATCACAATCAGCATGGTGATAATGAGCCGAGGAGCAAAAGGCTTCCAAGGTCGATCCTTGCGGTTAGACAAATTACGCATCCGTGCTCAATTTGGCGTGCAAAATAAATTGAAACAGCAATCGGTGAAACCACCACCAATCGAAGCTTGTGGCCACGAGCGATGCGGTTAATTTACATGCAATCCTTTCACTACGTTCATTGATGGAATGCAATTCGGCACAGCGCGCACTGCAGAATCGAATTGTGGCTTTCACACCCAACCACAGATTGCACAGCCTGCCACCACAGACTTCTTCCTTCATCCATTGTTTCCATTGCGCACCCATCGTGTGGTTTCCCTGGCAGCGCATCTTGTGATCGATTTAATGCACTTCATTTCCCCGGACCGGTGGTGATGCACCTTAATCAGCTTATCAGCCTGTTAATCATCGTCACCTCCGCAGACAGGGATGACTGGGTCGACTGGAGCAACCAAAAATGAAAAAAAATATCATAAAAAACCCACCGTGGTTTCGGTATGCAAATTGGACCGCGCCCGGTGGGGGTGCGATTCGCGGCCAATGTCAATCCAACCGCGGACGGGCCTCCGTGTGAAAAATGCCACGCGGGGTATCATCGTTTTGCCGCATCAAAACGGAGCAGTCCGGCTCGCGCATGCTTACACCAACAGGGTGAACGATATTAAAAGCCAATCCATTATCGTTAGCAGGCGTTCGGGCGAGCACATTTAGCCATTAAAAATATAAAAAAAGATCAGACACACACACACACCCGAGTGGCAGGGTTAAGAGTGAAGCGATGCCCTCACACGGTTCATCCGTCCGTCCGACGAAAGTGTGCACATTTTTCCTCAGTCAGTTGATTTGTTTTCCGTTTCACACCTCGTTATCGCGCGGTCGCCCAAAGTCGCGTGAGGCGCTGCTTCATATTCCGGTGCCTGCATCCATCAGCGTTTTGTTGGATACGTTCGCAACGTAAAAATCATCCTGCGCTTGGTGCGCTCGCTGCCGCTTTAAGATTCAATTTTGATTCGACCAACACACGCAGCGTCGCGCATGAATGTGAGCTTCGAGCACCGATCGCAGCAAGTTCGCAGGTTCGATCGAACGGACTGAATGAAGCGCAACAGCTGCTCGCGGCGTGTGCATTTCCTGCTGCTGCTGCTGCTAGCCGCACTGACACTTCACAATAATCTTGCCAGACATAATCATATTTTTCCTCCCACCCATCGGTTCGTTTGCCTTTTTTATGAGCTTTTACCGACGCATCACTGCACCGGAGGGGAAGGAAGGGCAAAAATGCACTGGGCAAAAATACAAAAAAAAAACACTGTGAGATGGGCATTGCAAACTTCCTTCCTCCATTTGTCGAGCGTCCGTTGGTAAATTTTTGTATGACGCAAAAAAAAACAGAATAAACATCAAAACAATCATATTTCACGAGCGCACGAGACCAAGCGCGCGACCCAGGCACCTCACCGCCAGCACAAACCCACCACCAGCACCAGTAAGTTGGTCAGCCGCAGCCCGTCGTCAGCGTGAAGAGTCAAGAGGTGACTCCGAAATTGTTTCCCAGGAAGCGTCCTCAGCCAAGGTTCGCCCGGACGAGCGAACCGGGGAGCGGCGAACGGGCGCAGGGATTGTAATACGATCGGATGCGCTTTTTAACAAATTGCCGTGGTGCGAAATTTAAGATGATATCTTTCTCGCCTTCACGGTCTTGCGCGGCCTGACGGTTCGGTGCGCTGGTGGTGGAAGGTTTTGTTATTGTTCCTCTGGATCCGTCGGTCCAGCTGGCCGTTTTCGTTCCACCAACCTTTGCTACCCATTATCGGGAGTGTGAGGCTTCCAAGTGCACCCAGCAGGGAAGCGGAATCCCTTGGTGGCGGGTGAAGGAGTTTTGAAGTGATCCTTCCCAGCTCAGTGGCAGCGGGAGTAAGACGTGCGCGCGATTTGAAGCCGGTAAACTCGTACATCTCGAAAGCGTTTGCCCTGACTGCCCATAGCGAGCTTGTGCGCTTTCGCGGGTTCTCGTCCGTTGGCAGTTTAGAGGCGAAAGACTAGCACGCAATTAACGCGATATTTACAATGCAGAAAATGGGATCCCGTCAGATTACGTGCCCATGAAGGCAGCGGGTTGTGCAAACAAGTTAAGCGATGCGAGTGAGTATGGAGATGCCTTCAAGTATGTTGTCATTTTATTTACGAAAGTTCGTCGCTTACACCGTAGTAAGAGTCTTTATAGCTTTGTATTTGATTAATCCATACGTGTGGTAAATTTTTCTATAAAGCTAACCATGGGAAAAGTATGAATCTTTATAAAATTAATTTTATTTGTAAAAATGATTCGAAGTTTTCTACATTTTATCCAGCCAAAAGAGTTTAAATAGCACTGTGTTTGACATTTTAAATTCGATAACTGCCATCAAATATACGGTAAAACAATGTTTTATTTGCCTCCTTCGAAACCATCGAAAACTAATACAATAAGATTAATTTCATCCTCCGCTATTGGTGCCCAAACGAATTATGTGTCAAGCCCGGTAGCTGTCATTAGAGTAGCTGCATTAAATCTATCGTTCAGCTTACCTCACAAAGCGCCCGTGCTCTGCACTAGAGCATTGAAAAATAACAAAAAATGTCATCCAACTAAGCAACTACAGATGAATCATCGAACTCTAAAGCTACCCTACCTTGTCGCTTCGCCATCCATTCTCCCAAAAAATAAACCCCTCTTCGAACACTTACCATCGAGTGGCCGAGATATTCGGCAGCATTATCCGAAATGTACAGCAGCTTCCCGTTCTGTGTGAGCATCATGAGAAATCCGGACAGCGCCTGAAATGGAACACGGTAGAAACGAAAGCGAACGAATCAAAACTCAATCGTGTAAAGCTCGATCGAAGACCCAGTGTAGAAGAACATGGCAAAGAGTAATACAAAATAAAATTAAAAAAAAAAAACACTAAAGTACATTAATAAGTCGTTCCGTGAGTTTTACGCAAGGTATGCTTAAATAGCTGCCCCCTTTTTGACGAGGGTGGGCGTTCATGGGGCGGAAAGAACGGAGGATGGGAAATCAATATTTTAAATCCTGCTCCACAATGCTCGTCTCTCTTTCTCTCCGTCCAACGTCATGGGTCGTAGCACTTACGTAAACCTGACAAATCATCAAATTTCCCAATCAAATCAATCTCCGCGAGTGACATTCCTCGAGGCTGCCAAGCATATCTTGCAGCTGCTTCTAAAGTCTCCCAGTCTTTCCAGTGGCTCGCTCGTTGCGTCCCGAATAAGTGAGCCCGACAGTGGAAAATGTTCACACGGATCCGGCCCGTTCCCATTGGCACTCGGCGCATCTTAATCCGCCATTCCGCGACGCGGTGGCGCACACGGTTACTTTGATTGGCTTTATCTGTACGAATTTTTCCCCTTGCCCTATCCACGACCTCCTTTGACGCCCCTTTAGCAAGCTGTCACATGTGACGAAAGTCTATTTGGGGTTGATCGGCCTCTCGGAGCAGTGTTTAAAATTCCCAGCCTTTCGGTGTCGCAACACGATGGGAATCGGAAATCCTTTAAATGGATCTAAATCCTGGGGCAGTTTGTTTGAAGTACACTCGCGAAACGTCGCAACGGGTTAGCACGGTTCTGTTTGATGGGAGATTAGAACTGGATCGATTCCTTCCGTTCACACACAAGACTGGTGATACAAACACGGTCTTCAAATTGATTGACGAAAAATTATTTCATTGATAAATTCTCTATCTCGGCGTTCGCCTTGAGCGATTGTCATTCCAATTTTAAAGATAGCTTAAACAGTTTGTGATGTATATTCATCATATTTTAGTATAAATATTTTAATAAAAATTTATATCAATAAAAAACTCAATCAATTCCGAGTCCTTTCCTATTTTACACATGATATCGAAATAGTTTAAATGTAAAGCTGTAAAGGAAAAAAATATTTCTACGTTATTTATATACTCTGTGCTTATGTTATGAATAATGTTACACATGCATTGAACAAAAAGTTCTTCGAACTGTTTTATCCGTACCAAACAAAACCAATAATTTCTTCACTTGTAAATAGAGACAGAAATAGGTAATTCCCATGCCAAAGATCACGATGTTACGATGATCATAAAAATTGCAATGCACCATTCCGACCCGAAAGCCGTCGTTTCCTCCCCGTATCCCGTTCACCCGTATGAAAACAATCGATCAAAGATCTTTTTCCCATCAAGCACATGAAATCGCTACTCGAGTAGCACCGGCAGTAGTTTTCTTTCCTAGCTCGTACGATCAACTGTAGCGACGCAAAACGACGACGGTAAGGCGAAACCATTACACCCGTGCCACCGACCTCCCCTCGTGGAGGTGCATAATGGAAGCTGTAATTGTTGAGTGCAACAGTTATAGAAATAAATAAATCTATTGACTGTGGGTTGAGCAATCTGTTTCCACCGTCCGCTGCGAATTCGAATCGATGCAGATCTACCGTCAGTAACGCGCATCTACACAGTAAGGAAGGCCCATTATGGAAGAGTGCGAAGGAACAGGCTGGGTTCGGGAAGGATCGACAATCGGATGATCATTGTCGATGAAATAAAAGTAAACAATAATCGATTATCGATCGGTGTGCGAGATGATTGCACGCTGCTTTTCTGCCAGATTTATTCCATCTCGTAGTTCACCTATTGAAGCGAATGGCACATAAACTAGCTGGTTTACGCTTTGTTCAAGTAATGTACTTGACGTACGGTTAACGGTGAGGGAAGTTAGATTTTTTTCCCATACGGCGAATCATTAGAAGCATACTGGTGGGTTTGCTAAATTGTAGGCATCTCATATGGGAGATTCACCAATTCTGCCGTTACGGCGCCAAGTGTGTCAATTCTCGGGTTAAATCATCTATTGTTGTTTGCTCGAGCGAAGGATAAACCGATATGCACCCGATCTGAGATTGAAATCAGCTTCTAAACGATCGTATTCGTAGTGTTTGTTCACCGGGTTTCTTCCGAACCAAAGGCGTTGAATAATTTGTCATCCGATTGACAGCATCCGTTAAAAATAATAGGTTCTCATCGATGGGTTTTCTGCGGTAATAGTGCATCCCATGGAATGGATATTCTCTACTTGCCAATAGTAGCCAGCATCGCTTCAGATCCGGGTATCCGGAATCGATGGTGAGTTATGGATTGGGAAATTCCCATATCACGATCATGGATCGTTTGCTTGAACTGTTGAACTGATTATTTATGAGTTTTTAATCCATTTTATTCACAATTTTGAACCATGTGTACGAAAAATGTTTGGCAATAATAAAAACACATTAAATTGTTTATATCATTTATTACTTTGTTTTTCAACACTTTCTGGTTTAAACTCTTTCCTGAATACATTTTTTTTTCAATCCGTAAAAAAATACATTCCATAACGAAAAACCCCTTTCTTCAAGCAAGCAGCGCCAAATCATACGCATGTCAACACTTAACAAACCGTATAAATGGATTTTCATCCGCTTCCATTCATCCTGAAGCCTGCCACTCACTATCCTGTTTTCTTGGGACCTAAATTCACGTAGAACTATGGCCAAAACGGAGAGCCCGGCATATACAAATATCTGCGCAATAAGGCGAAGAAACCAAAGACACAGACCGTCGCTACCAAAAGATTCTCTGTATAACTGAGTAAGCTGGGACGAAGTCAGAGTATCCATGGTAGCAGCATTGTGAGTTGGCTTCACCAACGCCACACCGAAGAACCGTAGAAACTGGGTCAAATGGAGGCTTTGGCAAAAAGCTGCAGCTGCAGTGGCGGGAGCATGTGCGACTGGACGTGGAAGATTATTCAATGAAAAATGGAACAAAACTAGTTTCATAAATTTACATAAAAAACTATGTTCACTGTTTGAAATTTTAAAACAATAATTTAAATATATTTTTTAAAGTTATTCCAACCTCCCCAGCTACTCAACGTTTCTTATTATTACTAATGGCGTTCGTATCAATATAGAAGCACGTCGTTGTATGCATATGCTCGAGTGCAGTAAACCACCACCTTAAATGGTCATGGTGGACATCATTTAAGCCCCGTTCAGCGCTAGTGCTCGTTAACTTTGAACCATGCTGTCCTCTTCGAGATCCCGTTGACCCTCGGACAACGTGTGCGGGTCTATTGTCCGAAACTTGCTATGGAACGCTCCCTCCACCCTGCGAAGCAGTTCACTTTGGTTACTTCTATTTACATTAGCTCTTCAGCTAATACCAATTTTCCATTTAACCAACAGCCCTCCCCATCCCTTCGAGGCAAAAATGATAAATTCATTGTTAATGCAATAAATAAAAGAAAACGATCCTTTTGGACCTACGCCCCAAAAAAGGGATGCCCGATGCTCGAACTTGACGGACCACGGGTGACCACCCCAATCGCGGTCGAGAGTAAGCTTCGATTAGTTGACGCTCGGTCTACTCTGTTTGTGTGTGCATGAGTCCGTCTCTGTGCACGAATGAGTGAGCAGACAGCGCCAAGAAATAGAGAGAAATAGATGATTATGATTAATCGTTCCATTAGACGCATTAGGAAATGTGACTGTGGAAGGAAACGCTCCAGCCCGTTCAATCCTGGCGTCCTCCACCAGAAATCCGTCGCTTCCCTTTTCGAGGCGGGCTCGCTTACCCACCGAGTGAGGTAATTCGTTCGATTGATTTGACTTCAGCGCTCTGTTTAGTGACGTTCTTTCCATAGGACGCTTAAGCCGAAACTGGGAATATTTAACGCCGGGAAGAAAACAGGAAATTGGCCGCCAAGACAGAATGAACGCGTACAACACAACAATCGAAATCGGTGGAACGATTCGGTGCGCTAATCGCACTCGCAGCGAAAGGAGAAAATGGCAAACTATTTGGCCTTATTTTTTCTCTTTAAATGCGCAGCAACGACCCCTACGATGAGCCGATGGGTAAGTAATTACGTGGAGCATGGACACTTTACGGCCAATTTGATGACAATCGGGGCGGGAATGTGTTGCGATTCGAACGTACGTACGGACAGGTTGCGTGATCTAATCGATTAGCTTGGGCTGGTAGGCCGCAGTGGGTTCAAGAGGAAATGAATTCAGCAATGAGGAATTGGAATCTCATTGGAACTTTCCTGCATACGTAGTACATTTGTTTTTTAGGGTTAAGCAAAGTTGAGAGAGAGAGAGCGTCTTTATCATTACTTTACTATTCTGATTTCTTACTGTAAGAGATTCCTCGCATGAACGCCATTTTAGACTTAATTTCATCGTAACACTCAAACAATTCAATTCTGCACGGAGCTGCATAGTTCTTGTGGGGACCAATTTTCCCAGACGCTTAATTTACAACATCCGTTTGGCATACAATGTTGTCTTGTTTCATCGTTGCGTAATTGAACTTCAACTGCACTCAAGAAAAACTGCAACAACGTTGCAATACCACTGTGTATCTTTCTGCGCAGCAAACAAACACATTGCCTATTTTATAAATAAGCTGCTTGGTTTATGAACAACAACGAATTCGGTTGGATTTTTAGTTATTTTTTTTGTATTATGATAAAAACGTCAAAGAGGATTTGAAAAGTTTCAAAAACAATCATCTAGAAGCCGATTACCTTTCAAAGCGTGCGCGATAAAAAAGCTTTCAGACATCACCACCGGTCCGCGGTTGAAGAATTAACCGTTCGATATCGATTGCACCGAGCGCACCGGGTTGAAAATGGGAAATGAAATTGATCTCCCAAACTCGGAACGACCGAAAAGCCCACAGCGCGCAAGAAGCTGCAGACACGCAGTTAAGCTTTAAAGTGGTAACGTGATGATTTGGTTGTAATTCCTTTTCCATTCTGCCTCGCAAAACGAGACGCGTTTTTTCGGGTCCAATTCGTTCCGGAATTAAAATTTTTGAAAACCGAAGGAGCGCTCGCACAAACGCGAACGGGGAAATGCTCCCATTTTAAGCTCGTCGCAGCGATGGTAGTTTCTCTGCGAGCTCTGCTACATTCGCCTTTGCACCGTTACCATAGTGTGAAAGTGAAACTGCGTTTTGGAAGGAAAGCTCACATTTATTTTGTTTGTTTGTTTTTTTTTTCGCTTCATGCTTTATGTTTTTTTTGATCCCATCTCTGCTGCCTAGACGGATGATTGAGTAAAGAAGTGCGTCTGTAAATGAGCTTGTCATAAATCACGTCCAACTAGCGGTGAATGGGATTGTCTGTAGGGCGAAGATCGATCGCACAGTGTTCGGGGAGTTCTGGTGGCCGCTGCTTTGATTGGATGTTTGCCAAAGCAATCTGCGAGGGGTGTATGTGTGTGTGGTAAAGGCAACGATCTGACCACACAGCACTTGCGTGAAGAGATCAATCATGTTGAAGCTCTGAAGCACTTCGAGTTGACTTTTCTTTGATTGTTGTCGTACATTTATTTCACTCTCGTAAAGACAAATGGACATTAGTGTATTTTCGTATGTTTGTAAACTCCATAGAAAAAATATAAAATTTTTGAAATAAAAAAATCAAGCACTCAAGTATTACAACTTCTAGCAACGAATCATTCAATGGCGCACCAGGGAAGCATCCTACCGATACATCCCCCATGCCACTCATTTCGACCTCTAACGAGATGCTCAACACCCGCCAAAAAGTGGCCCAGTTTCCCAGCATCCGCACCGCACGATCAGCCCACCGCCAAATCAACCCTCATCCCTCTCGACAAAGGAGCGCCTCAATCAGCGGCATGTCACGTTCGGCTTCGTTACTTACTCCCCATCGGCAGATAGTGGGCCGACTTCCACGATCCACGCATGGGAACCAAAACATGCCACCCCCGGTGAGAGGGCGGTATGGAAATCCACCCATTTCCTCCACGTGTGGATGTGAAAATCGATCAATTATAATTACAACTCATCGAGCCCGGATCGTCGAGCGCCCTGCAGGTATTTAATTATTCGGTTATGAATTCATTCCATCACTATTTTTTGTTCGACCCACCGAGAGGGAATACTTTCATTCACAACCGCTATGTTCGTCGGACGTTTGCCGAACACGGATGAATGAGTCGTCTCCGCCGGATGCAAGCTCACGGTCCGAAATCTTTCTTTAGATTTAATACAACTTTTAACCATACGAATTTATCCTTCATCGACCCACGCCCTGTTCCGGATCCGTGCGGAAAGTGCTTTGCTCACCTCAACGTTACCCTTTCCGCCATCGTCATAAGGACCCGTAAAGCTATGGACGATGGTGGAAAGTGAAAACGGTAGTTCCCATCGGCCAGTTCGCTAATTAATCGAGCATGCCATGCAATTAGCAAGTAGACGGGTTGCAAACTTTAATGCACGCGTTGCGTTCGGTTGCGTAAAGCTTAAAAAGGTTTACCACATTGAATTTGGGATTTGTTGTTGTTGTTTGTCGTCGCTCTTTATTCATATTAGTAGCAGAGCCGCGGTCCGTGGGAAAACCTCACATGAGAAGGGGCAAAATTTACCTTTGAGAATCCTATATTTGGTGTCGGAGCCGAATGCAAGCTGATGTCGATGCTGCGTTTGAACACTGGAATGGAGAAAAACAGTTATGAGATTAATTATTGTACCACTGGATACTAGGAAATTTGTTGCAAATTTAAACCCCGAATTAGCAGTAAGGCCTTCTCGAATGCTATAATTCTAATTATATATTTTTTGTAGATAAAAATAAAATTAAAAAATCATATCACCAGTAATTTCATCACATGGCCATCATAATCATATCAGTAAATACGTTTTGAATAAGTGTTTTGAATGCTTTCAAACGCATTTTTATGCATATTTTATCTCACTTAAAGTAGAAATCAAGAGCTAAGCCAGCATCAGTCTTCATCCTGAATCGTACATAAGATATACGTCTGAATGTGGTCTAAATGTTTCATCAATAATCGATGGAAAGGAAACAATAGCGGGAAAAAAGCCACCATGGTTTTCTCTTCAGCTATCGACAGCTGTGTAGGTGCAGCTAACCTGTTTTACCGTTCCGAAGGATGCCGAAACGAATTGATCATCCACGCAGTGGGTGGTATGCTCATAGCCTTGGGGCTATGAAAACTGAATCGATCGAATTACGTTGATAGCGTATTATTGACACAAAATGTACAACAAATAATAATTTAAGCCCATTAAGAATGTTTTTCTTTTTAAGATGTGTTTTTCCAAAAGGACTCAATAATACTAACGCGATAAACGAATGTCACATACTACAAATAAACAGAACACAATGACACGTTGAAAAAGATTGTTTTTGTAAAATGAAACTCCATAATCCTCTTATAAATAACATCTTTTCACCACATCCATAAATCCCACTCCCTCCCACCGGTATCTCTCATAATTCGGCAGGTGCAGATCTCAATCGACAGCTTGATGCCGTGAGGCTGCCGCTGCAGTTGCATGTTTCGGTACGGACGCTCCCACGAATGGTCCGTGCCAGCAAAAGTCATCATGATCGAAGATACATCGATCGGCCCACTCAATACGCGAAGGCGAACCGAGCGGAAAATCAACATGACGCCGACGACGACGACAAGTTAAGCAAAGTTCGATTCCATCGTTCGATGGCGTTGATTTCGTATGGGATCTGGCATTGCTCGGTGCACTTTCTAGCATCGCACTTTGCGCCCGGCCAGTACGCTTTCAGACAGCTTCGTTTTGCCGTTTGCCGCGTGGTAATTGTTAGCTGTCAGCTTCGTTGATTGGCCTTTTAACGGAGGGAGCCCTTTTTACATTGAGACCCTTTAAATATGGGTAGGGCTTGCGAAGAATAGAAAAAAGCAGTAAACGCCATTCAACTTGTAAACTGAAGCCACACCGAAAAGCCCAGCCGAGGCAAGTTTTACTTCCTTTTTTCATTGAGTTTCTTTAATTGATGATGAGTTTCATCCCGGGCCGCTACGATCACCCGCTCCAAACGTTCGATCGGTAACGAAACAGCTTGTACGCGCATGACAGTTGACGTTTGTGGCGCTGTTGCGTTTGACAGTTCTATTGGCTACTAGGGACGGGCCGCAGCTGTCACATTGCTGGGTGTGTCGCGGCGAAATGTGGTGGGAGTGTATTGTTGTCCGACTGTCATAATTGGTTTAGTGTAGCTGATGGGATTGAAGTCGATGTGATGATGGGCAATAAATGAACATAGTACTAAAAACATGCCGTCTTAAAGCCATTGCATGATACCCAGCAACGCTGCAATGAATGGAAAGGTGTGAGGTGCAACAGAACGTCAATTATATGCTGTTGTTAGCACGATGGTGTTAGTTCATATTAGCTGGTGGTCCTTTCCTGCCATCTTTTACGGCATGTAAAACATTCTGAGGCTATGAAATCCTTCTCAGTCTGGTTCTGGAAGTAGTTTACTGTTTAATAGCTGTTCACCAGCAATTAAAGCCATTTTACAGACGAAGGACCGATTACAGTCGATCCAGCTGGCAGGGTGGTATATTGAGTTGTTAATTTCTTGTTGTTCGAAGGGAAGCTTCAAATGCTTCAACATCTTATTTTCATTTGTGATATGAGAACTAAGTCTCGTAGAGCTACAGCATGCCAGAGCAGCAACAAGGCAATGCCTTAAAAACATTTTATTGATAAATTGAATGAATTCATTCTCAAATGAATTATAAAAAATGGTGCAAACATAATGCAAATGATTTAGATAGTTTTGTAGTTTATTTACGTCCTCCAAAATTTATTTGATACTCGTTCGTAAAATATTCTTTTGATTTATTATTACAGAGCAACTCTAAACCATTTTTTTCCCATCAATACCTTATCAACAGTTCTTCGAATTTATCAAAATTTTGTAACACTTGAATCGCTATTCTTTAAACCAGCCAGCATCTTCTAATCAATGAAAAATAAAATACAATAAACCCACCGAGAGCCAATACAGGGCAATATACATGATTGCAACGTACGCTTAACATAATGTAGACGGTGACGGCGATGCTCCACAATCGTCAGTCAAGCATCACAACAACGTGTATTCGTGAAAATGGTCGACCGGTTGGTTGACGAGCCCGGTGTTTGGTGATAAATGAAATGGATCATCCCACTGGTGTTGCTTTTCTTTTCCTTCCTAGCGAATGATCGACACAAGGACCACTGGCGCTTGTCGATGTGAGCGCGCCGAGCGCTCAATAATGCGTACGCCCGCTAATTACTCCATCCGGAGCCCTCTTCCCCAAGCCTAGCGAAAAGGGTAGCGAAGGTTCCGCTTTCCCAGCCGTGGAGTGACTTTCAGCACGGCTCATCTCAAACGATCATGATCCACTCGGCACATCATCTCTTTAATAAATATAGTTAAGCGCTTGACTAATTGATTTCTGCCCCGTAGTTTTTTTTCTTCTTCTTCTGCTCATTTTCGGATTCGTGTGTTCGCCGTTCGTCGTTGGTCATTTGCGGAGCCCGGAATCATGGCGAGGACCAGATAAAGCGAGCGGCAGTATTGCGTGTATGTCTGCTTCACCGTCTGCGCGGTAAGCGAAAAGCGCCCATGTTTGATGGCTCAAACAATTAATGATCGGTTTGGCTCACGCGGGTGGCAGCAAACGTACTGCTGCGCTTCGTTCTGCAACTTCTCCCAGGTCAAAGGGTGCCTCGCGGGCGGAACCGAAAATGTTTGCTCACACAAAAGCTTTCGAGATTTTTCATTTTTCCTCACCGCGCACCTCGCCGCTCCGCGTTACCGGTAATGGGGCCATCTTTGGGCGGTTGTGGCGCTACGATGCGCTCTAGTTTGCCGCCAGCAGTCACACGGAGAGGGGCGTTACCCGTCAGAAGGTAACGCTAAATGGTGATGAGTGAAATTTGTGAGCTTATCAGCGGGCCGCGTTTTCAAACCGGTCCGACACGGCGCTTCTTGATCGTTGCTTGTTGCTTGAAACTCTTTGCATGTTTTTGCTCCCGAGACATGATGTTCAATATTTTAGCGTCCAAAGCGGCCCTTGGCAGACAGTGTCTAGTGAAGCTAGTGACGCTCAATTGTCGATCTTACTCAGCTAATGGTAATATTCACACCTTTTGGAGCCCAGTACGATAAACCACTCCACAACGATATCACAAACATTCGATTAATCGTCGAATGCTCGCAGATGCGGGTGGTGGAAAAAGAGGTTAGGGAAAAGATCTCTCCCGAGAGGCATTAAGCTCTTACACCATTATTATCCCCGGACGGACCCCATCGAAAGGGTGCTCGCAGAGGGCTCCGATAGGCGCATTGCTAAGCGCAATCAATTCCTAGTTATATGGTAACCTCACCGCCCGTTGCGGTTCGTCGTTGCGCTGGCATTGAAATCATTCGTTTCGCTGTGTGTTGTCGTACGCGCCCGGCATCGGATCGGTCCCCTGCGGGATGTGGATGTGGGTGCAGTGGGCGGCATGATGCTCACACATACACAGACACACGGTTAGCGATGATAGTAATTCAGTGTGTGCGCACGCTTGCTCGAGAATGGTGCAAAAATGGGAATATAAATAAATGTTGAACAAATATTGAATAGAATTCACGCCACGGCGGCACCTCCACTTCAACACACCCGGGCACCGGCACTAAATGAGCAATAGCAAGCGGTAAAACCGGTGTTTACGCCTGCGAACCATAATCCCCCTCGGGGGCCGATTAGAAATAGTGTAAATTTTGCCGATACGAACGTTTTGTGTCGAATCACTGCCCGGGTGTAAGTTATGGACTTTCGACCCAATGGCGTAAACGTGGAATACGATGTGCTCGGTAAGGACCGTTTAGTGTGTAGCACGGAAGGGGCCGTAGCGCAGTTCGAAAACGCGGTTGGTGTGGCCGTGTGGGAGCGGCTTGTTAGGCGTACTACACGTCGCTACAAACAGCCTAACATTTACAAGCATTTTGGAGCGCAGCCCTTTGCGCTGGATGGCCCGCGGTTGTAACACCTAGTCGCGCTTTTGCGCGACCTACACCGTCGCTAGTGCCATTTGTAGCGTGAGAAAATCATCCATTCTACCGCGAATCCTTGGCAGGAGGAAGAAAGCAAAGGTGGCAGAGTCCGGTTGCGTTTAATTCTGTCCAATCAGTGTACTTTCCGCCAGATATTTTTCCCTGTCCAACCGTCGTGCTTCTCACCTTACCTCTTGGTGTGCTTGTCGTTGTGAGTGAACGGAGTTTTAATTGAATTTATTTGCCATTTGCATACCCATCGGGCGACAATTACTATTACTATATGTCGCTGGGTTATTTTGATGCCATTTTAGTAAGAAATATAGTTTAGGCGATTTATAGACTAATTCATGCATTTCAACTTTGATGAAAGCTTGGTGTGAAAGCAAGGATATTTTATAAATTTTAGAATAATTGTATAAGCTTTCCTGATACAATATTTCTTGATTGTATAAGATTTTCTGAGAGCGACCCATGACTAAAAAAAGTGTATTATTATTTGTTTTCAAATATCTTCATGAATTTATAATTAACTAGCCATATGATCAAAGAAACATGGAAGATACTAAATAAAATTCGGAAGATACTAAATAGGTTAAAAATTGATCAAAACTTTGATTCTGGAAACAATATGACTTGAATGAACGTATATTTAAAAATTAATTTAATATTACAAATGAAAGATTATTCATTCATTCGTAATAACCTATGCCATAAGTAAAGAATCGTATAGCAAATGAATTTCTAACTATAAGCAACAAATAAACGTAATGTAATCACGTCATAATATGAAATTCAGCGCAATACGCGGTGACGTGTGTGTCATTAAAGCCACCCGTCATCGGCTCGGCAACACATCAAACAACTTATCACGCTTCTGCAAAATAATGAAACCCATGTCCGCGCATTTGTGTTGACATTTCCCGTCACGTTAAGCACCACACGGACGGCTCACGAAGGCGCCCGTGTCACAGCAGAAATATTTTGAAGATTATTTCATTTTAATTAAATGATTTCTGCCACACGAACATACTAACATACCGGTTGGGCGAACGAGTGAACTGGTGATTAGAACAAATTAATTCTCGTTCTCCGTAACGTGAAGGAATGTGCAGGTCGGTGAAGCGGTGAGCCTAAAGCGACGGTTGTGCATGCAGCATAAGCGGTGCGATATGTGGCTCAGAAGTACATCCGCTTTAGCAAAAGCGCGACAAATCGTGAATGGTGTGTGTATGCGTGGTTTTGCAGTGTATGGCGCTAGCTAACAACCCTGACAAACTCACTGCTCAGCGCAGCACGCGAGTCTGTGGCGAATCGCCTGGAGGATATGCGCTGATATGCAGCGCAAAAGGGCCGTACAAAGGGGTGCGGTCCGCCAAAGGGACACTATGCTGCGCCTGTTTCTCCATTTTGTATTCTCCGTTCTCCATAGCGGTTTTCTTAACAACCGGAGTCAAGCAGGGAGAATAATTGAATGTCACATGGTACGTGGCTAAATCCGCTCGCACACGTCAAAAAAGCTCTCACGCTTTCGATCACACCGGCCGGATGGGGTAGGTTGGGCACAGTTTGTAATTAATTGCATGATAGTAAACAGAAAACAGCGCATGCGTTTGATGTCGAAGGCAATCGTGAACCTTCGCTCATCATAATGAAGGGATAATCTGTACGGAACGGAACGACGGCATCCACGGCAATCTGTAGGTAGACACGCATCATAGACACGTTTCGGTAGCCAAACCAAAAAAAAAGCTCTATTCCATCTCGATGATTGATGATCGAAGCGAAGCAAGTGCTGATCAACGGCGCAGTGTGGAATAAGATCATCCCATCCAGTTCCAGTGGACAAAATACGGTCAAATTCAAACAGCAACCCTCTAACCGATCGATCTTGTTACGAATCTATACGTACAAATTGTCCTTTTGTCCGGGCAGCGCATGACAAGGAACGTTTGGATTAAGAAAAGGTGACACACACACTCCATCACAGCGGCAAAATAGGATGATGTGCTGTCCGCCGCGCTAACCGTGGGGTCGATTTATTTAACGCTTTATTAGAGGAACAATCACATTGACGAACGATCGAACTTTTCAATTGAGCGACCGAATAGATTCAATAACGACAGCGGACGTTTGGTAAAAAAAAGGTTTATCGGATTGGTAGCGTTCTGGAACCTTAACGAAAAGCGAAATCGCGCTCCACCTCTAACGAAAGGCTTGACCTCGAAACGACGAACCTGCCCCATTCGCCTCATCAACCTGCGAGATATGATAGAAGTTTATTGAAATCGAGCATATTCCTCCATCGAAAACCAATTTCACATCGCATTCCTGTGCCATCCTTGCCGGGAACGGGGAAGCGTTACAAATTCGAAACATTATTTCCATACCCGGCGGGGTGACGGGAACAGAAATGGCTAGCTAGGCCGCTTCCCTCCCGTCGTTATTTTCATCGCGCAACATTCATCAAGTTTGCTTTAATAATTTCGTTACGGTGGTTAAGCCGTTCTAGTTAGCACCCCCATGCGTACCCGCTGCGGGAGAGCACCCGGGCCGTAAGAAGCACACCGCAGCCAATGCACCATCACTCCGGCGTTCGAAGAAGATTCGAACCTTCAAATTTCAATCGATCGGTGAAGATTTGTTTTTTTTTTGTTTTCGGTTTGCGCACTGTATGCGGGTCGAGACCCGAGGTCGGGAAGGACGGATCGTTCTCGAACCAGCATGGAACGATGAGTACGATTGGAACAGGTTCCCCAGTGTCTGGTGCGAGAAACGGATCCGCTAGTGAGTTGGCGAGGCACCAGGTGGACGGGAGCAAGGACTCACCGAAAGGGTCCTCGAGGCCAGCTGTTGATTATTTTCGATGACGATTCAACATCTCGCACGGCAATGGAGTAACGCAGAAAAATTGGGCGAAGGAACCACGGAGGCACGGAACGCGTGGACGTGAGATATACGTAAATTGATAAATTAGGCACGGCTGCCTCGGTACGATTTGCTGCTGGGTACGGGCAGTAAATTGATTCTTTTACCATCGCGCGCGTACGCACGAAGGAATGCCCTGTGCGGAGGATTCTCGACGTTCGGATTGGCCGATGATTGGCATGGGATCCGGTGCGGTGGAATGTTTGGTATGGAAATGCGGAAAACTGGGTCGAGTGGATCGAACTATTATTCCACTTAGTATTATGCGGAAAAGATCACCCGGAACGGTATGCCAAGTATGCAGAAGCCACGATCATGCCAATATGCGTGAAATATTGCTGGGATGAATTGGGAATCCTTGTTAAGAAAACTCTCCGTTGCTTGTATCCAGATCGTCACAAATAGATTCGGGTGGAGTTATTATGATTTTAAGCGCGATAGTTCTGTTCCGAAAAACACAAGCTAGACGTCGATATTGAAATGTAATGTGATTACATTTCTTCAATATAATGGAAATATTAAAACAAAATCAAAATCATTCTTCTCCTAATAACTCACCACTTGATAACAAAAAACATAAAAAATGTTCAAGAAGCGCTGCAGTATTCCCGTTAACAAACAAACGAGCGGCTCGTTTGACGCCCATGCGACACAGTTTCAATCTCCCAGAGGATCCAATCTCCCCCAACGCAACAGCGGCGCTCTCATAACCTTACCAAACCGAGCGCTAAAAGCTTCTCACAGCAGCTTCCCGACGCTACTCATAATGAGATATTTAACCACATGACATGATTCCCTCTTCCCCGCTCCGGTGATGGAAATACCCGCTCTAATACGTGCGCCGCACCGATTTGTCGCGTTTAGTCGCATCATTTTTCCAATTAACCGCGCGAGCGCGTCCCATCGTTACGTGCTGACCGCCGCCACCCACCCAAGCGCTGCGAGCCGGAAATGGAAGTTTTCGGACGGTGAAACCCAGCGCATCAACGGCGCGAAACAAAGCCAACGCTTCGGAAAACAAGCCGCACCGAATGTGCGCGACAGATCGTGCCGCCGGCTGGCTGGTGGGTTTTCGCAATTAGCCGACTAATTAATTGGGAGGAACGGTCGGCGTTCCCGACCATGGGCATGCACGGTAGCGACATCTAACGGTACACTTTCACTGCGCATGATCGGGGCCGGTCGACCCTGCTGCTACGGATATCACCAGCGGAACACCGAAACCGAACCGGAACGGGCTTCCCAACCCGCCAGATCGGTTACGCCCGCCACGTGTGTGCGACGGCCGGTTAGGCATCGTCATCACGTGCGTGTGAACGTGATGTGGTTACGGGAGGTGAAAAGAACACCCGCCGCACACAATCTCCCGTGCCCGTGGGGAGGGTACGGGATGGTTAGATTTTTTTTTATTTCGATCCTAAATCTTCTTCCATCAGTTGTGGGCTCGTTTGTTGAACCTGCGCAGCGCGTCAGCGGCTCGTCTCATGCCGTCTCCAGAGGGCCACTTCACTCATGCCTTAACCTACTCGAAACGCAAGGGCTCTCACCGCCGGTGGACGGTTCTTGTTTTGTCAAGCCGTCGTACAGCGTACAGCGGGTCCGTTCAGCTCACAGTATCTTTCTATCTCGCCAAAGTAGGAATGGAGATAAACAAAAAAAAGAAAACATGTGCCGCAAGACCGCACACGCGACCACGAGACGTGCTTCAGCTTCAAACCGAACGGAGGAATCCTTACCGATCGGTTCCGTGGGTTGCAGGCGGCCTGCGCTGGTTGCAATAGTTTGTTGCCAATCGTTGCACATATGGCATGCTTTCCAGCACGTCATCTTGTGCAGTACACGTCGGAACAACAGGAATCGGTCGCGAGGAGTACCACTTGAGGAAGCACCTCAAGGAACCGGCAAGAGTGCCAAGTGTGAGGTCTAGTTGAGTGTGCGCGAAAAAACAGCATTTCCGATCTCGCGTGGATCTATTGGTTGATGCACTGCTGGCGCAACAGATGGTCGCGCACTTTCGGTCGATAGCTTTCCAGGTAAGTTCATTTTTAAGTGATTTGAATATTTTATTCCCATAAAACAATCAATAAATTATGCATAAGTTCGCACATCAGTTACTGCATCGGCAAGCAGCAGCAGCATCATGGTTGAAGTCAGTTCCGAAAATATTTTTTTTCCATTGCGTCTTGAAGAAGAGTGTTCACCCTCGGTCGATTCATCATCACCTGACGGAGTGATCTCACACGCTGGCTTCGCGAAAACAATCTCACACGTTTGGTTGCTGCTCGGCGAACCGGACGTAAGCGACGGCTACGGACACAATCGCAGGTGCGGTTCGTTCGCTTGCTCGCTCGTCCTTCATTCAAATCGCGCAAAGGTTATGCTCCACACCGGTCGGCCGCTAGAACATTCCTCCGCAACCGGGAACAATCGCTGGTCGAAGGACAACATCGCAACGCGATGAAACGAGCTAACCAACATGGGTCGCTTATCGCGGTGTAACTATCGCAATCTGAACCCGAGAAACAAAGATTATACACGTATGGTGCATTATCTTTGTACGCAGGACGCAATCACACTTTGGTGCACATTTCCTTGTGGGAAGATTTTTTTTCCTTTGGTGCCTCAAACATGGCCGAAGGTGTGTACGTGTGCGAAACGTTTTATTAAAATGTTACACCATTATTAAGAAATCGCGATCCATCGGTACCGATAGCAAGGACTATCAACGGGATGGTATGTGCCTGAAGGTAGGGAGCATGGCAGAACATTTAAAGAAGAGCGTGGAGACATTTCGTACCGATTTTTGTGTACGATGACAGATGCAGCGCAGGCAGCAACATCCTCAAAGATGAGGGTGAGTTGTCATTCCGACGCGATGCCTCAACGGCAAAATGTGCTCCAGGCCATGGGACGATGAGGCTTGGCATTGGTTGGGACGTAATCTTTTAAATACGATTTCATGCGTTTTGGTTCATGTTCTCACACCCTTCAACCTTATACAGGTTGGGACATGTTGGAGCATGGAGTTGTGGTGCGTCGAAGAGAATGAACACAATAATATTGCACCTGAAGGCACAGCTTGTCATGAAGCACAGCTTTGTGGTTGTTTTTTGAAGAATAACAATGGCATAGCTCGCGATTGTCGTGTCATTGGGAAACATGATCGATAATATTGAAGATTTAATAAGCAAAGATAAGACAGAGAATAGAGAGATCATTTTAGCTTGAGCACGTATGATTTTGAATTACCATAGTTGATTTTTTAAAAACAAAATACATATTTTGATAATGGCATTTATGATAATGGCATTTAAAAACATATTTATAAATGGCTTATGTATTGGGTTTGTTAAAAACATTTTTTTTTTCTAAGAGGTTTGATATCGAAACTTCTTCTTGCAGATATATGTAATCCTTTTCAAGGGTTGTAATCTTGGAGAGTTAATGAAAACAGTTGCAGTTGCTTGCAAATCGATTGAATTGCGGATCGGATCAAACTAGAGTATATCGATGAGATTTTTGAAGAAATGTAAAAAAATATATTAACAAAAATGTCGAAATTGAAATAATAATGTTTTATCATTTTTAGCTATTTATTTATTATTTTTTTGTTCCAAATTTAGTGAGATGCTTTTAAAAACCCTGGTTTGTTTTGTTTTTATTTCACTTAATAATTATAAAATAAAATGAACTTTCAAAAATCTTTTCGAATATTCGCTTATTTTACACACTTTCAAAATAGTTTAAAAGAAACATCCGTACTTGGAATATCCCGACACGGAAAAATGCTTTAAATTGTTCATTATGAGGGGTAAAATTAAAACTACCAATCAAAACTTCACATGAATCAAGTGCAACTGTACCAAGTAAAAATCATGGCGAACATCATTGCGCGCTCATCGTAATGGGATGCTAAAATATGCAACCCGCTTGTCACCGACACAAGGGTTCTCTCACCGATCCGTCCCATCACCTAGCATCACAAATTTGCCGCCATTTCATCATTACCACCAAGGTCGCGACCATCCTGAACACCTGACCGACCCAAGCGCATGTGCCATAACCAACAACGTCCATCGTTGCATGTGCATTTTGGTGCCACCGCGATTCCAACGTGGTGGTTCAACGTGGAGGCAATTATTGTCACGCAAGCCGGGCGCGAGGTGCCATCCGTCCATCGCCGTGCCCGGACAACATGTCAGCGTTTATGACACGTGCCCGAAGAAAGCCTCCGGGTGTCTCCGTTGGTTTGCGGATCGGAGGAAAACGGGAAGAACTTCCACTGATTGGCCGGAACCGAAATGCAATCGAAGCTAAACGGTCACTCGCGCTGGTTCATTTTCGACTTGTTTTTTTACGCAATTAAAACTTCCGGCAGCCTACATCGACGGCGGTGATTCGTTCTTGGGGCACTCGGATGGTTTTGATTTGTTACTCCCATCTCGATTTTCACAGCCATCGAAACGTGCGCCAAACGACAACCGATGCGAATGAGGAATCTCCCGTACGACGAATCGATTTAGGGAGCACGTTTGATGAAGTGCTTGGCTCAGTGAAGCAGTGAGCACTTGTTTAGTTTCGTTTCATGTCAAAGCCCCCATGTCTGACCGAAAAAAAAAAA
>JXXA01004551.1:0-10825 GCA_000956255.1 Anopheles punctulatus | reverse complement strand
AAGGGTTGTATGAGATTTTGACGCAACTTTTCGTCAAAATGTTCTAGGGGGACTTACAATATAAATGAAAACATCATGGCATCATGGTTTAAAATATCAAGGTTAAATTTAATTGTTTTCAATACTGTGCTAAGTTTCTTAAAAATATTATTATAATACATTATATCAAATGACCTTATGTCATTAGACCTGTTCATTTGAATAATTCTTGATCAAATAGCAGAAATATAAACCTAGAGGCTTTGCTATTATTTTTGTAGTGTATAAAATATTTCGGATATAGTTTTAAATTTTTTAAAAATAAATTCGATCTTTATTTTACAATGTGCGTCCAGCCTCATCGCTTGAGTCAAATAAATTTGAGTAATTAATGTTATCTAATACTATACTATCGTAATACAAAGAAAAACTAGGCAAGACTTAGACATTGTTTGTTTCATTTAAGACAGCTATTATTTCTATTCTTAATTTGATTTTTTATTTGATCCCGTCTATAAAATATAAATTGTAATAGATTAAGAAAATAAAGATTTGGGCGATTTATTCTTTTCCGCACGATAACATACATTACAAGACATAACACACGTTGTGCGATTAATCGATTTAAGAGTGATGGACTCTATTTTTCCACAAATATGCTTTTTGAAAGTAGCATTTTTTGGAATCGATAGAACGAAAAGGAGAGAGAGAAATAGAGAGAAAGATAGAGAGAGAGAAAAGAAAGACAGAATAGTGAGAGAGAATTTCCTACGTAGAGTTGTGTTTTGTAAATTATTTTATCTTTTTACTCAACCTTTTTTTTGGGGGGTTGAAATATTCAGCAATACGTCAGTATTCATCATCTTCTTCTTCTTTTTGGTACACTGATTGTACTACCATAGCTGGTTGGTCACTCCTCCCTAGTGGAAGTCGGTCCTAATGGGATCATGGTATCGGTCCTGTCGTGTGAAACACCGGCGCCGCTACAACTACAACACCGGACCGCCCCAACAGTGGCGATTCGTGGTAAATTTGCATGTGTACTGAGTGGTTGTGCTGGTATTAATAATTTTTATATAATCGAGCGATCACTTCTCGTCCGTGTGCTCAAATTTTGAATCATAAATCATAATTGAAAACCGAACACTTCGCTATCCATACTACGCCACTTGGACGAATTGAATTGCAAACGATATCTGTACTCGGCTGCAAAGGAACGCCAGGTCACGGTGGAAAGCGGCAAGGTTGGAAAAACCTAATTAAGCATGAGATTGATTTATTGAACATCTAATTGCCGTTGCACCCCAGTGCCGGGGTGTACCGCTGCAGAGGGAAAGGAAATGTTTTATTTTTTGTCGAACCAGTGCCAGGTGAGCCGTTCGATTTTCAGCTTTGATAGGTTGGTCCGAAAAAAACGGGCACCATCAGTACAGTTCATTCACAGGGCATGTTGGAACGCATACGGTGCTTTTACATAATCTTATCATGGCCGCACAGTAATGTACCAAGATAGACTTCTAAGAGATTGAGGGCTGACTTCTACGTACTGACGGCTCGGCATATTAGAGGCGCCACATTAGCATTTTGATTTTGGCGTTTATTTTTAAATCGTTTGGCTTTTTATGTTCGCCGAATCTCGGGAACGTGCTGCTCGGGAACGTGTGTTTCTTTTGTTAAAGAGCAAAGTTGAAAAGAACAATTTGTAAACAAATAGGCAGTAAGAGACAATTGCATCATATGTGAAAGCAAACCAAATAATATTAAATACGTTGTATGGACCAGCACACATCTGTAACAATTTGTTTTAGCTGTCTACGACAAGGGATCCGTTTCGTGTACGAAAATTAATGCGACTGCATATTCACATGAAAACTGGAACGGACGGCTAGTGTGCTCTGCGCTGGTGTTTGGGTCTAAATCCAAATTGTATTAAGAAATTGCATTTCATAATTCCAGTTTCCCATTAAATTCTAAAGAGAGCAACAACACAAACGATAATATAGTGTTCCATTTGAAAGGAATGAGCTGCCCAGACAGGAAGAGAAGTAGGAGACGAAATGCTCCATTTGGGTCACGATTTTGTCGCTCTCCTCCTCCGTCCGATGCCTGGTTATGTGTGTCAGCTAAAACAACTGGCACCTAAAGCCTCCTCCGTAAATGTTGTCTATTTTTAAGCCCACGGCACAGCACGTTGCATTTTTGCTTTGTACTAGAAAATTTTACCATTTCTTCCTCAGTCGGGGACTGCGAAGGTTGTTATTTTCCGTTTGGGTGCCGCTTTGCCGAAGCACACGAAAATAATTGCTACTGGCCATGCCTGGCCAAAAGAGAGGAGAGCAAGGAACACGACCGGTGTGTGCTAGAATGCTTGGTGTAAAAATGGCAACGAGCGCGAATCTATACGGAGCCAACGAGGCCATACCCATTTATAGGGCGTCGTTTAGAATGCCTCGAATGTCTGGTGGTATTTGTTCGCAGCGGCATTAAATTGTATTTATCGTGACGGGACGGCGTACCTACAATTTATGCTAGGTACACAATTCGCGAAACGCTTGCATCGTTCCCCTCGTCGTGGTGCAAAGGAAAAATTTCAATTCGCATATGTTGACGCGATGATTGGCTGTGTATTGCATTTACCACTACGGAAATGTCCGTCAAGCGTGATTAGGCAACAGGTGTCGCAAGCGATGCGACAATGCTTTAGTGCAATGGGAACATAAGCGGAAAAGGTGTACCCCAGAAAAAAAACTACCTATGCGTGGCGAAGGAACAATGTGCTTGCCAAATTAAACAAAAACGCTACAAAATTCGAACGTTATAGTTGTGATTGAAGATCCTTGTGTACAGAGTTTTTTTTTATCGTGCATTATGTACGTTATATATAGTTTTAGTATTTTGAAACTGTTGCACTTATTCAGAAATTCAATTGATTGAAATGAAAGAGAGTGGTCTACACATCACGGAATGTAAGGATTTGTCTACGAGGATGGGAAAGAAATGGTCCCTACCGAGAATAAAAATATGGATATGTCGTAACAAAGGGAATACGTCCGGCGGGATTAAAGTGAAAAAGTATCGTCAGCTTCAACAGCCTTATCCATACCTTGTGTAAAACGGCCCATCTGTCGTCTCACGAGAATTTCGTGCTTCATCATTCTCTATGACGCATAGCTTACTCTGCATTGTTGACACGCATTGCGTCCCTGACGTTGCTGGGTTTTCGTAGAATCTATGCTCTATGAATCCTGTATTTGTGTGTGTGTTTTTTTTTTACATCATGATACATCAAGATACGTTTGCGTGCTATTTGCAATTCAAGTTGATGGAGACACATAGTTATTTTTTTCACTTATCAGATGGAGACGCATGGTCTTTTGTACTTTAAATGGTCGCATATGCCATAATGGGCAACTGTTACGAATCATTCTATTTATTGTCCGGTACATTTAATTTATTTTAACGTTAGCACATTCTCTTTATGCACGGTTCATTAACATTTGAGACAATCAATATGCGACATGCTAAGGATTAAATTACGAATCACTTGTAATATACGACCATTTCGTCACTTCAATTTGCACATATAATTTCTTTACTTATTTCTGTTCTGTATCAGTTCACCACGAAACTTTAGAAAAGTTCATCAATAATAGTAGTATGGAAGTTTTGATTTATCCAAAAATATGCATGCATAAATTAATAGTAGCATTACGTTATCTTTCCAGGTTGTACTCGTATTCATACTTAGTATCGCTTCCCTCATCATTTATTTCATCGATGCATCGAACGAAGAAGTGGAACGATGTCAGAAATGGAGCAACAACATTACGCAGCAAATCGACCTAGCATTCAACATATTTTTTATGGTTTACTTTTTTATACGGGTAAGAAAAAGTTAACAATAGTACAGTGGCAAACGATCTATTCCGTCAAAATGCTTCGGTTTGAAAGTAATTCATTCTATTTCTATCTCTTGCAGTTCATAGCAGCATCCGATAAGCTTTGGTTCATGCTGGAGATGTACAGTTTTGTAGATTACTTTACGATACCCCCGTCCTTCGTATCCATATACCTTGACCGAACATGGATAGGTAAGTGTGTTTGCACGGCCAGCTTCACCCTGAAACAACGAAACCACTAACCTCTCTTATTCCAACCTTATGTTTACTGTTCCGCGCCAACTTTCCTATGGCCCGCGTTTGCGTTTGCTTTTTCCCCTTGGTTTTTGCCCCGTTTGTTCTTCTCGTTTTAGGTTTACGTTTCCTACGAGCGCTGCGTCTTATGACTGTTCCAGACATATTACAATATTTAAATATACTTAAAACATCTAGTTCAATACGTTTGGCACAATTAGTATCAATTTTTATATCAGTGTGGTTGACAGCTGCTGGAATTATCCATCTGGTGAGTATACATACATTGGTGTGGTTAAATGTGCATTGTTTTTACGAATGTGTAACTTAAGCAAAATCTCAGCGCGCTAATTCCAATTTGATTGATATCAGTAGCTATTGCGCGAGATCCAATAAACGGTCACCTCTTTTAATTGTTTTCCGAAGTAGTGAAAGAGGTTGGAATTAGTTTATGTTTCGGTATATGTACGTACAAAAAAAAAATAACAAAAAAAGCAAACAAATTACATTTCTTGAGAGCGTCGGATTGATTAACTATTAATCCTATACCTTTCAATGATTGGTGGTAAGACCGCATGATTTAGCAACAATCAGAACAAATCAATTGCAAATCGCGTAACGTGAAATGAAACATGAATCAGAAAGCATTCGAATGGTTACTGGTACTTGTTCCAAACGCTGTAAAGCCTGCACAAAAAACAGCATAGTAGTAATTATTATGCTGTAAAATTATGCCAAACGCCTTGAAAGCTGTCTTTAAGCATATGCCAGCCAGTGGTGGTTGGTAAATATTCGTAATTCCCTTCGTTCTATCTCAACATTTCTCTGGTTGAGTAAGTATGATTGCGATTGAACAAATGGTTATGCTAAAATCGTCGACTTTAAAAAGTTTTCGTGCGTTGTCAAAAGTTGTACAGCGGAAGTGCTATCACTTTGAATTACACGACCACGCTCACTTACATTAATACACAAGAAACGCACACACAACTATACAAAAATACACACACGCACTTTGGGTTGGCACAAATTTTGGCAACGTGCGATGAAAAGTGCGGCGTACATTATGAGTGTGGCAGCACATTAGCATAATTATGTTCTGTTTTGCGCGAATGTATCCTACATTCGGTGGTGAGTATCGTTCCACTTTTAAGTCCATTCTACTATACTTGAATATCAGTAGTTGAATTTTGAAGCGATTGATTTGCAAACGTTTTTTCATTATCCAGTCTTTTATCGATTCGAACGCGAAAACACCTTACGCAACAAAAAAAAATGCAGCTCTTTTCCATTCAGCTTTTTAGATTATATGCGATTTTGTTTCTTGATTTTGGCATACGGTAACCCGTGAATGCTGCCACCACAACGAAGCAAACAAAATCCTCCAACATTTATACAACGCAAATACGCAAAAAAGCATACGTATTATTTTCTTCCTCATATTTCAAATCTTGCTTGTTTTACTTTTGATTTTGTTCCCCTTTGCTTCTCAAACGAGAATGAGAAAGCTTTTTCCCGTATGCATTTCTTTTCTTTTTGTTCTCTCGTCAGAAGCATAAACAGAATGCAAATTCATATCCACGCCACGCATTGTTGACGTTTGAAACGTATTGGCATATGTATGTTTCGTATTCGTACTTCAAATTTTGTGTTGCATTATTTTGCGATTGTAGCGTAGGATGTTGGACTACGAGAGTGAGAGAGAAAGAGTACAACACATAAAGCGACAGCAGCTGTTTTTATGTAGACTTAAGGCTTGAGAAGAAATTATTATGCTGATTTTAATTTTTCTTTTTTACTTAATATACGCATGGCTGCATAACTTCGTTGCTCTGTTACCAACAAATTATTGCGTTTTTCCAAACTAAAGCAGCCTTGGAACCTCATAATAAACATTACCCAGGTCTTAAGATGTTTGTTTACTATAATTTATACAATTACTTTACGGTCTGTCGTTAATTTTAATGAATTATGTGAAACGTTGTTAGAATAAATTGATAGTTTTTACCAAACACACGATTGACCAGGCTTATTTAATAAATGAAAGCCATTTTTTATAGGGTTATGCGTAAGTCGCATTCTTATGTTTAAGCGCATGAAAACAGCTGCCTTTCCTTGCAAGGCCTTATATTTTCCTTCTCTCTTGTAGTGTCAACGTTTTCGGCTCAACAATTACGTATATCATTCAGGAAGTAGCTGTTGAATATACTATTTATGATTGGCGCATTCGGATATATCTATAGATCTTTTCCACCAGTATCGTATTTTGCACTTGTACCTCGTAAGCATAATGTTTTGGTTGAGCAGCGATCTTTTTTTTTCACAACATCTTTTGTTACGATCTTTTGAGAACCGTTTAAGTAATGAAAAGAAATTAATTCATCCAGCTGCGTCGCCTTCGAAATCTGCTTGCACTACACTACGTATTAGCGGTGGATATTTCGGTGCAGCAGATTGGCGGACCAAGTGTTGCAAAGTGGTACGAGCTGTGAAACTTAAAATGCATGCAACTGATCAGTTCTCATGTATTTTTGGTACCAGAAATGGAGCACTTGTAACAAAGGCCACTCGCGATCGTTTTGCAGTAATTGGTCTGCCGGCGTCAAATTTCGGACGAGACTGGTCCGCATCCGAGACTGGGCGGACCAGGTTTGCGATCCGCAACGGTTACTTTGTTTTTTTTTGTTCGGTTGATATTTTTAGTTCGGTCGTTTTTATAGTTTTATTATACATTTATTGACATTTATTCCTAACACCTACGTACATTTTGCTCCAACAGTCTCTAGCCTCTGCTACAGCGAATCCCCGAGTGGTATAACTAATTCAATATTTCTGTTTTTTTTCTTTCTCTCTTGTTCCCTTTCTCGTTACTCTGTTCTTTTTCCTTTTTCTTCCTTCAACAGCTCGAAAACTCTGGCGATCCACTAGAGTTCAATAATCCGCAACAGCTCTCATATTGGACATGTGTATATTTTCTCATTGTCACCATGTCAACAGTAGGTTATGGCGACGTGTACTGTGAAACAGTTCTCGGACGAACTTTTTTAGTATTCTTTTTACTTGTTGGCTTGGTAAGTGATCTTTTCATCTTCTACACCCTCCGCCCATATTTCTGTCTCTCCTACATTTTACCTTTCTTGGCATACTTTTGATCTTTGAATATCGATAACACGCTCAGCGTTTAAAACGTACAGTAAAATTACTGTTGTGATTGTCCTTTTAAAGTTCTATTTGCAACGGCGTAGCGGCATTTCATGCACGCCAGTATACGCCAGTAAACTTAAAAACGTTCCAAGTGAAAAATGCGTGTACCACGAACTGCCTATTCTACCGCTACAAATAATCAAACAGTGTCTGTGGAATAACCATATCAGTACAGTTTAGCATTGAAAAGCAGCATAGTATCCATGCAGAGCTGAATCTTTCACTTAAAAGGAAAAGTATAGTGTCAAAATCCGCCGAAGGATAGCAGAAAGACGAACCTATGAAACTTATCAGCATAGTTCGTTGACATCTTGTTCATGTTTATTGTTTCGCTATTATCGTTTAGTAAATTTAGCTTTTCATTTTGGGTGTCACCGTGTTTGTGTAAGGTAATTGCGATAGCTTCGGTTTAAATTGATGTTTGTTACAAAGCTGCCAGGTTTATGTGTAGAAATGCTCAAACGATGTAACTGAGAAAAAGGTAAAACAAAGTGAACCTGAGCAATGTACACGGACACGGGAAGCAAAAGGTTTAAATGTTCATTCGGATTATTATCACGCTTAAAGGGGTGCGGGATGGGGGAGGGGGTGGTGGTAAAGTATTTATAGTGGGATGATTGCGTAATCCATTCCTTCCTTTGGTCGTACAATGGTACAAGGAAGGCACACCACTGTAAAGAACCACAACTACGGATAAGAGTACGGATGGAGGTCGAAAAGCTACTCGACAATGACTTGCGCTTGTACCTGTTGTTTTGATATCCTTGTACGCCTATCTTTGTTATGCGATTGGATGTAGAACGAATATCGTTAAGGTAAAGTTAAGATAAGGGAACTCATTTTCTCACGAATTAGGTCTGCCCATCAACAATGAGAGCCTTCAATGTCACCAGCCTTCAAATCAGGCTCGGAGCATACGCTGTTTTATTTACCGCGTGCTTTTTTTTAAATTTCATGGCATTGTTTCGTGTGACGAATTTTGTTAGCATATGTGAATGTCCACTTCTGCTCGCCACGGGCGTGCCAGGTCGGGAGTAGTAGCTTTAGAATTCATGAAATTATTGTTTTTGTTTCCTGGGACCATTTTTCTGTTTTGAACTTCCAAAGAGGTTTTTTCTTTTTTTGTCTTTGGGTAACCATAACATAAGCTTCGTTTTTGTTGCTACGCAATACAGAGGACCCAGCGTCTCTGGTATGTTTTACATGGTTTGCAAAAAAAAAAAAAACACATGGTAGACAAAAAACATTGGTTTGAGTATTACTTACATCGTCTTGTTTCGCTTGATTTTTACTTTCTCGAAGACGCACGATAGTTTAATGTTAAAAATGATCACCATTCGTCGATTATATGCCATCAACAACGCGTTTATCGCCAAAATTAGATAGGTGTGAAGACAATGAAACAGTGCGCTTTGGCAAAAAATGCAAAGTCTACGAAGAATTTGACGGGAAAGACAATCTTCAGGCCGTGCCGTCACATTTTGATTACTTCACCTTGCATGCTATAGCGCGCACCATCAAACGGAATTACATGATTGTTCTGGGTGATGATAGGGAAAGCACAACAGATAAACATGTATTGTGATGCCACTTTTTGCAGGTGAAATAGAATTAACTTTTCAGTATTTTTTGCATGTGACGAGTTTGTGCTGGCTGCCGCATAATGTATGTAGAAAATTTTAGTTTTCCGATAAGTTGTAATTGATTTCGACTCAGTTCCTTCTAACATTCGTTTCCATTTTTACTAACGAATTAGCCAACGCATTTTCGTTTCGTTCAGTTTAGGGGTTCGTTCGATAACGTTTAGCTTACTCATTGTAGGGCATCCTAGCACACGCCTCGTACGGTTCAAATACGTCTATTTATCTTCGCTACTAGGTATTTTCACTTTTTATAAGCAGGACAATTGGACGCTGAGATATCCATTCTCCAAGCGATTTACGAAGGCAGAAATTGCAGAAATTGTAGCGAATGCAAGTGATCTGGGCGCGACATGGGACATAGTATACAGCGCGTGCTAAGTCGTTTGGTAGAGGCGAGTTTTAAGTTATAAACATTCGCTAACTTCATTTATTTCTTACACATTCGGCTACGCATAGTCACGCATATCGCGCCCTTCGACAGTTTGAGCAGCAGCCGCATATCCAACCAATTTTATACCACTACACTACTGTTTTCACGCTACTGTTCAGCTGTTCTATTTAACTCACCCTCAAATGCCATATCAGACAAATCATTGAAGTTCAATTGACTCTTTTAGGCAATGTTTGCCAGCAGTATTCCTGAAATTATTGAACTCGTTGGTAGCGGTTCAAAGTACGGCGGTGAACTTAAGCGTGAGCAAGGAAAAAGGTAGTTGAGGCAAACGCCTGTAAAGCAATCTGTTTTTGATTAAGTTTAATTGTTCTTTGACCTTTTTTTCGATGTTTTGTTGTCCTTCTATCGGCCCACCGTTCCTCCACCTCTCTGCGCATTCCCGACATCAGTTACTTGCCTGCGCTCCGTTCCCTATTTACTTGCTTCCCCTTTCCGCTGTGTTCCGTCTGGTCATTTGCGATGAGCCCTGGTTCTGATTTACGCGTACTGATTTGCTCTTACTACTACGTTTCGCTGATTTTTGTTTAAATAATATTTTTCATACTCTTTTTTGCGTTGTTATCCCCGTGCTCCCTTGTATATTCGTCGTGATGTTTTCTATTCTGCGCTCAAAATGATTTGTATGAGCTGTGTATGTCACGTGATTGTCATGATATCACTACCTCATCTGTGTTGTTGGCCAGCAACGCGCAGCCTTTGTTGCTGACGCTTTTGTTACGTTGAAAAAAGCTACCTGTTAAACGAATGTCTAAGAAACTACTAGCATTTTTTTTTGTCGTTTTAACTACTATCAACTAACCTTTCATATCTTACTGTGCGAAGCGTATTGCATTGTTCTTCTAATTGATGATGGATCGGTAAACCGAGCTATCCTTTCTTCTAGGTGTGCCATATATACGTCCTACTAACTGGAGCTAACATAGTTATAATTGATCTAAAATCTTGACAAACACCAATTTCGATTATTTTTTTACGAGGCTTTTCTCTTCCACCGTTGTTCTAAACGAAACTGACAGTCCCTATGACTGTAAGCATCAGGATACTAGTTTAGTAGTGCAGTGAGGCTGGCTGGATTGTGCCGGATCTCGACACCATGAATTTTGAATTTTGCTCCCACCACAACATCCCACTCTCCTTGCGCGTCATCATGCAGTCATAGCAGTTAAGCAGAACAATATAATTAGTTAACGGAATGCAATCTGTTTACATACTAGCAGGAAACGAATTACATGTAATATCTTACTCGTTTTACATGAGTACTAATGCTGTTCTTTTGCGTACGATACCAACCACTTGTTTATACTAATATATCAACATAAAAAAAAGTTTATAATTTAGCAAGCGTGTGATGTTCGGGAACACATTCGATCGGAAGAAACAATGATATGCTAATCAATTTATCGAATTAAAATACA
>JXXA01004544.1:0-14633 GCA_000956255.1 Anopheles punctulatus | reverse complement strand
CTAAATCCAACAACACACACACACGCATTCTGGCTTCATTAACGCAAACGTTTGTTCATCATCCCCGAATGTGTTCTCCGACTCTGAATTTGTTCTCCGACCGAAAATCTTTCCCTCTGTTGACATACTTTTTACACAACGAAAACGCACCGACTTTGCTTTCGAGCTTTCATCATATGCCGCCCAGCCAAGCGGAACTCACCTACTTACGGTGTGGTGTGCACCGTGTTTGTTTCGGGCGATGTTTTATGTAAATCGCTCATCAAGTTCATCAGGAAGCCTCCGTTTCGAAAGGAACCGTTCGCTTTACGCGTATCGCGGCCGACAGTTTGCTTAATCGCCCGGATCAGTGAAGCGTGCTGGAGAACGAGCAGGCATTATTTGTCGCAGCATCTTGGTGCACAAACACGTTGTTTGATGGACAGACGAATGTCGACGCATTTTATACCATAAACACATCCGACAGAAGCGATCTTATTGTGCCGCCTAAGCAGCGGTCCTGAAAATTGAGGAGAAAATAAATATTTAATATTCATCGCTAGTGTGGTGCGGTGTCTGGGTGTCTGGAACCGGTTTGCTCACCTTATGGTCGAGTGTGCGGGTGTTCTATCCTCGATGTTTAGCATGAATGAAATGTTTGATGAGTTCTTATACCGAAATGTAGAGCACCAGGTAGATTTAAACTTCCCTGAAAATGTGTCACAAGCAAGGAGATGTCTTAAGAATAAAACCAAACTTGCCGTCGTCGGCCTATATTTACACCCAAAGCAGACCGGCTTGGTCTGAAGCGACAACAAAGTTTCTCTTTCACTAGAGCTCAAGTTTAGCAGCATGTTAGAGCCGCCAGACGGTCTCAAACCTACCTCAATCATCCACGCACCCACCGCCATGATTTATGTCCAACCGTGAGATGTAGCGCGAAATTCCTTTGAAATGGCATTAGCTGAAAATTCCACCAAAATCCCGACCAAGCGATCGATCGTTCCATATTGTTTGAAGTTCTCGGAATATGCAAATCCTTGAGCGGCGGTTGATTGACAGACGAGTGTTAGAGTGTTTTTTTCTTTGCTACGTTCGACCAGACGAGTGATTTGAAAGTCGACTGTCGAAGGAATATTTATGTCTTCGGTCCGGCTGAGAAGCTTGAACGGAGGCTTAAAACGGACACGTAAAAGCAGAACGAAGATCACCAAAACCGTGGTCGTGGTAGTCGCACCGTTCCACAGAAATCTCATAAATATCTTCAGACTCGGCTTCGGCAAGCCGCGCAATGCGCTTCAGTTTGTGGAACAATACACGTATTCCAGGTATTTTGTAGATGCTCCTCGTGAGCCGATATCGGTATCGATCGGAATGGACTGAGGTTTGTTTTTTCAAGATTTTGCTCTCCCTCGTTTTTTGCAGCTTTGACAGGTTTGCACTGACAATCGAACGGCTCAGGCTCATGTGCAAATAGATGCATTAGACTAACCCACCGCTCCAAAATGAGCCACAGCCGAGGTGCCGTACCACAAGAAACGAAAGACAGAACCATAAAAGTTTCCCACGGACAGCGAATTTTATACGATCGCGATCGCAGAAGGCTTGTGCTTGGAACCGAAAAAAAGAAACATTTTCGGCAGTGCCATAAAATGTTCTTTTTCTGTGGAACTACCCTCTGCTAGGTTGAGAGGCGCGATGATGGATTTCGTAACCTTGTCCGAGATTATATTTTATTTTAATGCGTCGTAAATCATGCAAGTGGGACCCAGTGACCACGAGATGGGTATAGAAAGAAGTGTGTTCCTGAAATCGAATCTGGTAGTTGGGAGCTGTGCTGCTTTCTTTAAAACCATAAAAATTGATGAATTATTAGTTTAAAATAGAAAAATGTTAAAATAGAATTAATGTTATACTTACGATTATGCTATATTTTGAAAAAGATCAAAAACATGTCTGTTTCATAACGACATTCGTCCAGTTCAACCTCCAAAGTTAACAAACAACGCTGGATCATCACAAAAAAGGCAACCAAAGCTAAATCCAAATGCCAATATGCTTCACGCTTCCACTGGACCGGGTGGTTTTTTTTTTGCACCCACCGACTTCCCACTGTTTCGTCCTTCAAACGTATCCGTCGAACGACGTCGTGCTGACGTTGCCGGCCCGCTGTAAAGTTCAGCATTCGGATGCGGTGTCACATTCTGGTGAATTTATTGCCATATATCTTACATTTTCGTCATTTCCAACGGCGAGATGATTTAGTGGCATCCTGTTTCCTTTCTATTCTTTTGATGTGACCCGTTCGCGTTCGGTGTATGGTGCCGGTCTTTTCGCTCCAGCGCATTATCAACGCTCGTGTAAATGAGCGTAAGCCTGCAACTCAGATAATCTCCAATCAATATGTGGAAAACCTTGTTCTGTTTTTTACTTTCAAAAGATGGGCAACGTTTAAGAAAGGGTAGTGAGTCAGCGGGTCGCGGAAGTCCGAAAAATATGGTCCGGTTAAGTTGCACCATACAGAAACTCTTCCCAAACCGCTCAACAGCTGTACTGGCTGGTGTTGGTTTCGAACAGATCAGGGTTGTATTGATGTAAACGAAACAGTTTTTTTCTGTTTTAAAGAAATCTTTTATCTGGATTGTAATCGTCATACATTTATTTCCACACAATAAGGAAATATTCTTAAGTATATGTTGTGACAGATAATCACGTTTTGGAAAAAGTTTTCAAGTAAATAAACAAAACACATTGCTAACGCCTTAGTTAAAAAAAATCTATTGTTCAAATATGCTACGAAAAAGCAGTGAGCTTTCGTCAAATTCAACTATTATTTCATAAGAACTACATTCTAATTAAAATATAATTTTTTTTAGACGTTTAAAAAAATAATTTTACAGTACAAAACAAGTGAAAATTCATCTTAAAAATCCATATAAATCTCGGAAAAATCCGAGCATATTGACACTTGAAACGTATTTATTTTAGAAATACTATCCTGAAAATGTGGATTGATGCAATACGTGAAATATCCATCAAATCGTATTTAAAATTTATTTAGAATGGAAGAAGTTTTTAGGCAAGGCAGTGTCATTATTTCTTTAAATTTTGTAGTGATTACATACAATCTTTACAGAGCAAAGAAGCCGCAATAACAGCATGATGTAGTATGGTCTCTGGATAATTATATTTTAAAACGCATTTGCAAAGGATTCAATTTGAACATCAAAAAATCTGAGATTGTATAAATGTATAAAATGTATGTTTAAAATGTATAAGATAAGCATACCAGGATGAGTGAAGTGAAAAACTCATATTTACTGAAATACTTTACATAAAAAACGCTTATTTTGTACATCACTGGACGGAGGATTTTTACGAGACAAAGAGAAAGTCGGATCGGCGACTGGCCAGTCACGGCGGATTGGGCCTGTATGTTCTCGTCCCGTAAAACCGTAAATAAATCTTCCAATGAAACCGATCGCTCATTCCCCTTGCGGGTAGAAACACTAGCGCACACACACACACTCTCATACGCTTGCAAAAAGTAACTTTTTAAATAGAATTAATCGAGAAGATATAAATTATAACATTTTCATAATTTATTACCCGTTTTGCACCCTCCAATCTTCCACCAACATCTCGCGTTCTGCGGCAAACACACGTTCGCAGTAGCACCGCGCAATCAAATCACTGCAACTCACATACGGTTGCTCTCGTTCGTTCTCTGCTAGATGTCCTTTTGGAATCACCACTTCCTACTTTGCACACGCACACCCATACACAATCACGGAGAAACACATTCGCACACCATCACTCAAGCGATAGATCAGCAGCACACTTTCTCCTGCCGTCACACTCCGCTCAAATCCCATCTTTCATGTGTCAATGAATTATGGCACATTATAACAGTGTTGTAAAAATTACGAAGGAAAAAACGCTAGCATCCAGGGCAAATGTGGGAATGATTCTGGCGCCTCTGCGCAAGAGGAAACAAGCAGGGCGGTTGATCGCAAGGAATGGAAGAGCAAACTGAGCAACGCGCAGGGTAAATGATTCGTTGGACGGTGAGCGAAGAATGATCAAAAATCGTTCGAAAATCGGAAAGGGACCGAAATGTGACCGGATTTGCAAATAGTGCATTTGTTGCTTCTTCTTCTGCGCGGGAAAACTAACCCGTACCGTTGGCTCGCTGCGCTCTATCAATAAATTGCACATTTGTAACGATTCAATGTCGATCGCAATCTACGACGCAACTGGAAGAGGGAGAGAAACAAAAAAAAAACTAGCGAAAAAACGACAAAATCACAAGAACACACAAACTCGGGCAGAAATATGAAAATAATAACATCATGCATGTGGGCTCACCATAAATCATGCGTCCTAGACTCGACACCCGATATTGTTGTCAAAAAATGGGACAGACGAAGCTTCTCGGCGGTGGTCCAGATTGGTTTTATTTGTGTTATACTTTCGTTGTTATATGCTTCATTCAAAATTTGTATGGACTTTGCAAAGCGTGTGTCGCCGGAGGGAACGCGGGGTGTCATGTTGCGAATGACCAAATAATCATGACAAGCCGCGGTGAATTATGCTGCTCAACTGGTCCCTTTTGAGTGGAGTTTTTCTTTATTTGTGGGTGGATTGAAAAAAAACACACTCCCATCCACGCTGTAATGGTGTCACGTTGCACTTTGCAGGACCTCTGTAGTGCAGGAGTGTGGGAAGAAAGGCAAAATATGCCTGCCACCGTAAGCTGTAGAAGCTACTTACGGTTCGGTTTGTGGCTGGGCACAGCGGCAAAGCCTATTGTCGGGTGTCTGGATTTTATATTTCTCTGTCGTCTATTCATTCCGTTCGGTTCTGCTTTCTCCACTTATCACTAATAACGAACACATAAATCATTGTAGCCACTTCACTCTACAATATTCTGGCATGTGTTTGAATGCGTCGATTCGAGGAGATTTGAATGCCAGAAGTTTAAGGTTGTGTGTTGCATCCAAATATAGTCACTCCATTAGTGGACGAACGAATAATGTGTAAGTTTTGTTTTGTTATTTTTTTGTTTTTGAGGATGAGCCATAGAAGGTTGATTTGCTTTTTTTGCTTTCAATATTCGTATACAATGCTAAAAAAAATTATACCGAACCCTTCAACCTCCAAGAAATTTTATCTAAAGTGCCTTGTAATGGCAGTGATTGACATGAACCTTTAATGATTATGTAATGGTCACCTGCACCTGTGATTCTAAAATGGCTTTCATCATTTAGAGAACCATAATCCCTTCCCATTCACAACAAATAAAACCCCAAGTGCGTTTTACATCGACACCAATTGTCGATGTTACCTTCTAAAGACCTTTCCCAATCTCGTAGCTCTTTGTCAACCTTAACTTTTTGGATACCCCTTTCAGGACAACGGAAGGAATATCTGCTTAGCGCGAGAAATGGCACGAAGGACGAAACGGAAGCGGATGCATGGCTGCAATAAACGTAACTTCAGATTAATAATACACATAGCCGAGGGACCGAAGGGTAAAAAAGGGTTCGTCATTAAACAAGCGCGTGGCCCGATGCGTGCCGAAGAGATAAAATTGAGTGATTGACGAAATACTGAAACGGTGAAAGATTTTTGCGCAGGTAGGAAATGGCCCATCTTCATATCGACCGTGTACATCCGGTATGATGATGGTTGCTAAAATGAGAAAGCTGTTCCTTGTTTCGTAATTTGGTAAATAGGAAAACGTGGTCATTTTAATGGATTTCTGTAATTTGTTGTACGCGAAAACCTCTGCAAACTTTTTTCATTCAATTTATACTAAGATTTCTACCACATATTTTACTGAATAGGTAGTTGTTTTCAAATTTCAATAATTTTCATGTTTCTAGCTACATTCACTTGTGTTTTTCATTTGCTTAGAGCAATTAATTTGAATTATTTTTGCTATTCGTTTTATCGTCGTTGCTATATTACTAGGAAAAATTAAAACAGTTGTTATTTAAACTTCAATCTTATTGTGTTCAACTGTAAACTTAACATTAAATTTCAATTTCAATTCCATTTCACAAAGCAATCGTGTTCTTTTGTACACAAAAATAAATATAAAAAATGATGTTTTTAATTACTCTTTTCTGTTGCACTAACTTCTCCACTTTCCGTGCGTTACAATTCCGCGGAGCCAATCTTCAGTACACAATATCCTGTGAATGATTCGCACGTCTTCACCGTGTCCTTGCACTTTCCAGAACCGCAGCAAACCCGTCCTCACCGTTTTGCTCTTGACACCTTTTATCGCCACCCTAGGCTCTAGCGAACTAGGTCCAGCTTCGTTGCATGTAGTTGTGTAGGTATGTGAGTAATTTATATGTGTGTGTGTGCGTTATTTTAATGTCAAATATAAATCATTTTTATGTTCATGGTAAATCAAGGAATACTGTGCAGGAGACACAGGGCTTACACTCTAATGGCAAGCGTGTTTTTTGTCATTTTCTCTAAATTGTGTTGCAGCGAATAGCTGACAGTATAAATTATGAGCCGTGGCGCACGTAAGACACCCGGATCAGCCTAGTCGCCAACTAGTAAACTTTGCCACGAAGGACAACTCGTATTTGAGTACATAGGTTGGGGTTAAAAATTTGCCACGGGGCGCCCACTAGTCTAAACTCTGGAAGGTACAATATTTGTAGATTACGAATAGCCAAACAATTGATTATTCCAGAGTGTCTTTGTCGTTGATTGCATTCATATTTTTTTAACTAAATGGATCGTTTAAAAAAAATTCAATTTTTAAGTGCAAGAAGTAGATTTAACCAATTTTAACAAAGGCTTCTTTGAACCATTTGCAACTTATCGTTATGTTTGCGCATTGAGGTTGCTAATATTCATTATAACGGTAGGGAGATTTTGTGTTTCATTTTATGCTGGGTGCCATTCATCTTCTACAAAGGCTTCTTTTTATGCTCTCTATTTGCCGATCCGAACCATCCACAGAGGATCAGTAAAAAGTAACTGCTGGTTGTTATTGGATTATCGGATGAGTTACAGACAGTTTTTTGGATTTATGTGCGAAATTGCCCTGTTTGTTGAGTTAGATGTTAAAAGCTGATGCAAAATTGAATTAGTTTCACAGCCGTCCTCCGTCGTCCATTTACGACATGTAATTTTTGAATAAAACGTAAAATAAAAAAAAAATATAGTTTTATTTATCCATATTGTTATGCCAAACGATAGCTCTTTTCTAAACCATCTCTGAATTATAATTCCGTTACGATAATCCTATCACAAGTACTCCCCGTCGCACTCACTCACAATCTCCATGAGCTGTTCACCAAAATGCATCCGTTGGCAGAAATGTAATAAAAATTATGTTGTTACGCGCATCAATGGCACAATGCCGAAGCTTATATCCAGCAAAACTAACAGCCTGGTGCGACGCAAAAAAAGAACTAATAGAACTATACAACACCGGCTCCGAACGCTTCCCTTCCAAAAAGGCAATCCAAAAAAAGTAATAATTCACCTTTAACTGCTTTTGATACGGTTGGTAAATTAAAAATTATTTTTAAATAAAGGCCCGGTTAGGCGCCATAGGCAAAAGGGAAAGCGAGAGGAAGCAGGGAGCGAAAAGCGTATGTCGTACGTGTTGCCACAACGACCGGTCCAGGGGGATAGGGATGCGCAATTAAGTACGCGATAGGATGATCGGGATGTAAATACAGAAGTCGTCCACCATCGGTGCCCGTGTGCCGCATATCCTGCGATGATGAATGTCGCCGTGGAAAAAGGGACTTAAGTCATAATTTCACTTTCTTACGCCCCGAACACAGGCGGGGCGAACAATGCGGTGGAAAGGACGGGTATCGTGGCAGTTCTTAAGAAACTTGCGTGAATCATGTTTGCGTCCGGGGGGTTTTCCTTCAGTCTAGACCCAAACCGTATCCATGGCAACGAACATTTACCTTGTCTTATCCGCAAACCCCTGGTAGCGCTGCAGTCGTGTTGAGTACCGACAAAAGATTACAACAAAGGGCGCAACAGTAACAAGGATAAACATATTTTACAGTTCACGAAACAACACGAAACTCCTGCTTGATCTTCAACAGTTCTGCTCATACTAGCTAGAATTGTCGGAACAGAACGGAAGGAGATGGTTGAAGTGTTTTCATTCATATGAAACTTACTTTTTTGATTAGACAGTGCAGATTGTAAATGTGGACAACATTTCCTTTTTACATTATAAAGACCGATAATATTTCTTATTGTAATGTATTATCTTGTTTTGAATGTGTTTCTTTTTATTCAAAAAAATGGTTTTATGAAAAATCTTTGCAATGCATGCGGAAAGGATTTTAAATCATTAATGAAATAAAATGAAACAATATTAAAAATGATTGATACTAGATAATTTACTAATATGACTATCATTTGTAGGAGTACACACAGAAAACTGTCATAGCTGTGGAAAACTATTGTAGAAGTTTTCATATTAAAGTGATTTTTTTATTATATTATTTAAAGTTTTTATTTATAGGTAAAAGCGACACTACCATCTACACACATTGTGAAAATTTGCTTGTAAATCGCTGTAAATATATGAATATTTTAAAACATTATCTTTGATATGAGATACAAAACTTAAGACACTAGATACAATGATGATATAAACTAATATAATATAACTTTATACCTGGTAAATATTAAAAAAAATGGTTTCGCTATTTTATATTGCAAAAAAAATTCATTGCTAGTAACATAATTTTTTAGAGTTTGATAATAGAAGATCTTTTACGAGGCATTACAAAAGATTTTTTGTACAAAACAAACTTGTTTTGTTATAATTGCCACAAGCCTTTCTACAACTATGCAATGGTTCATGATTGTGGTCAAACGTTGCAGGTTTGTTAGCTCATTGCATATGCAATTCCATTCTTTTTCCCTACCAACACAATTACACGCACGCATCGTTCGGAGGGAACTTTTCCGGTCTGCTTCATTCAAGCGGTCTCGTGCGAGGATCTATTGCATACCTTTGCAGGTCGCCAGACGTATGCGTGCGTGAGCAGCGCCGTGCATATGTGATGTTGTGCAACTGTTCACGGTGACGCACTCGCGTGAAGTATCATCGGGTAGGTTGTGTTCTTCCGAATTGTTTTACGACTTCCATCCATCATCGGGCGGCCCCCAACCGGCAGACCAACATCGCTGCTTCACGGGGTAAATCGACAGTGGAAGCACATTTTAAGGCTTACATATTGCGTTCTAGATGTTTTGACGGGTTTGTTCTTTCTTTTGTTATGCTGTTATTATGCTAGCAAGTGCGTGATGGGGGTGGGTGAGATATGGGATGTGTTTATACGAGTTTTCGCCTGCACACCGCCACTCCTCCAGCCGCTCCCTCCGGTTCCACTCGGTAAAATCCGTGCCGTTTGTGTTAGGTTTGTGCTCGACGCCAGACCGATGATAAACATTCCACCGGCCCGGTTCACTGTGGCTTCCCGTCGTCCAGTCGCGCCAGCAACGAAGACGACGACGCCGTGGCCACAGCGATGATGAATTACGCAGCACGTGAATGGATTAGAAACATCTGATCTGATTTAGGAGCGTGGAAGTGGTGTAAACAAATCGTTCCGCGTTAAGTATTTAGAATATACTTGCAAATAAGCTACCCGTAAGCATCGGGATCCGGGATCGCTGGTGTATCGATTGCCCGCGAGTGGAAAGTGATGGATGGTGTATTTATTTATGGAAAGCAACGAAAATGATTTCTCGTTTCGTTCGGTTCGTTGTGTGCCTTTTTGCCCCTGTCAGGTGCGTTTCACCCGAGCCCGGGAGATTAATTGTGGCTGGGGATGGAAACCTTCGTAGGCATGGGTAGGGTTTTCGAGAAACATTTACGGAAACCTGCCTTATAAATGTTTCAATGAGACACAATTGATGCTTAGCAACACTGAAATGCTGCCAAATTGGTTACCGTGGTCTGCATAATTTTTAAATTTATTAATTTTTTTTACAATTTTAGTTTTAAACTAATTTTCTTCGCTGCCTTAGACTAATATAAGAATATAAGTAACTTTATTGCATAGTTTCACCAAAATTTATTTGAATAGCATGTGATTGTTAAGGTATTATTTGTCTCCGTGCATTATTTTAAACATTTTATCGGCATTGTTTTATACGCTGTATCAAAGGTGATGTTGTCATTAATATTCAACAATTCAATTTAACAACAAATCAAAACACAAAGGAAAATGTTCTTCACTTCCTGAAAACAACAACGATAAATTTCAAATTTACAGTTTCGGTAAAGTAACAAAAGTTTTAGAGATACATTAAAAGGTGAAATCGTTTTTTCAAACACGATAAAACCATACAAGGTTTTTGTTTGTGATTTTCTTTTCACTTTGTGGTTTTTATAAACTTGAGAGCTGTTCTTTCTTTAAAAAATATTTAGTTTCATAGTTGTATGCTTTTTTTGTTCTACCAATATTAAATTATATTGTTTTTCGATTAGTACTCAATAAGTTGTGAAAGTTTCAGAAGGTGTTTTGATTTCGCTTGCAAACGTTTGAAAAGTTTACCTAATTGCTCACACACTATAGACACAATTTTACCTACCAAAAGCATTCCTTCACATGACAGATCAATGATTCGCTCAATCGCTAATGGTCAAAAGCGCTGTCACGTGCCTTGACCGCAATACGACTCCACTCATCGGCGGAGTGTGCGGAATGCGTTTTTACGACTTATTCAATTAAATCAACATCGCGTCGCGTCGACACCTGGCGGCCTTTTGTTCGCCAATCTGTAAATCAAAGTTAAAGCGAATGGTGCGACCATAAATCAAAAACCTCAATAAACCAGCTGCCTTTATCGACTGTCGCTTGGAAATAGGTTTCCTCCTCGGCAGCGGCACCTTTCGGTCCGCTTTACGTTCCGATTTCTTTCCGAAACCCAGCGTTGATCCCTTTTGCAGGGTTTCGCCTCTAGGCCGGACGCGCTTACCGTGGCATACGACGGCCAGCTATAATTTATATCCCATTATTCCAACAATTTACTGGTACGTCTAATGCGACAATCAAAACTGATACGTTTGTGACAAAATCGTGATTAATGGCGCAACGTTCGTCGTTTCGCCGTTCGTTTAGACACTAACACATGCATGCGCTCGTTCATGGCATTATAAACATCCCGCATTCAGCTTAAATTGCACATTGACCGTGAATCACTCACTCGCTAGACGAACTCCCTGCACTGCTTCACTATCCTTCTCCGGTCCCTCCCCGGTTTAGTCACCCGAAAATGTGGTCTTCTGAAGGTCTCTTCAACGTCGCGGAATTGATGATTCCTAGGCACGACAGGATATTGGCGTATCGACGAACGAAACAAGGCGCAACATTGGCTACAAGTGGACTAGCTCATCCTTGAACGGCCGGAAGAAGTTGATTATCTCCTTCTCGCTTGCTCTCCCTCGCTCTCCCGTCTTTCTCCTGTTCTCTCACGGCGTACGTGGTGCACCTTCAACACGGCGACAATCGGTGACAACCGATCCCCGGGCACCAAGGGTCGGAGCGATTGCAATTTCTCGCGTTCCTCACTCATTGATGTAGCGTAAAGGATACATTCGATCAACTTGACAGTTTTGATTTACGCCGTCACCATGCAGACCGCGCGGCGCGGCTACATGAACGCTCAAAACTTGTGTCCCAAAAAAGGAGAAAAATTACCTCCAATCACTCCTGCGCCGAGGAGGCGCACGGCGAGAAAATCAATTGCCAAAACCGAACCCCGGGGAGGGTAATGAAAAATTGCAACCATCAATAGCATAAAATATTGCCAACCCAAAGCTCATCGAGCGAGGGTATCCGGACCGACCGACTGTGCCATGAAAATGACTAGTTCCGGAAAAGAATCCGAACTGCTTCACGGCAAGCATTAGCAGCACGAACGAATTGTTTGCAAAAAAAAAAACCTTGTCATTTATCAATCACGTATTCGTCAAAATCATTGTCCAACCACATGTTTTCGGGCACTTTCGCCTTTGTTTGATTTCGGAGTCCAGAGAAAGACATCGTCGGGCCGAACACTTTTCACCGTTCCTTAACGCAGCTAATGCCAGCTGCCTCGAAAGCGAAGCGACCCTAGAACCGAACGGCAATCGGTCGATGATGTAGAACAAAGAGTTCGGTTTACACAACTAGCCTGCCCTGCGTCTCGTTGCCGTTGCCGCTTTCGGGGCAATAAATAATAATCACAATAAATGGTCGTCCTTGTTGGACTGCATGCAACGCGCACTATGCCCGTGCAACGCGCTTGGTACAATAATTCTAACACCAAGTGCGACCAAGTGCATCCAACTGCGGTGCGTCAGATTTGCACAGACCGCAACAGCGAACGCGGGCGCTTCTGTGACCGGGTGTCACGTACAACGCGTCGGGGAGAGGAAATAAATTTCCTCTCCTTCTTATCCGTGGCCTGAGTTTTCTCCAATGCCCGGTGCAACCCTGCGGCGCCTCTGGTTGCCCGTAGTGCGTCATTATGGGCCGCGTAGCTTTTCATGCCTTCATCGGTGCATAATGATGAATTGCATGCATTTTATTGACAGTCATCTATCAAGCGTGCTGTTTTGGCATTAATATCTTCACATAAATCACTCAGTCCGGGGCGGAAATTACGGGTTCAGCTGCTGCCGGAGTTTTGTTATTATTATTATTTTTTTACGTTACACTGTGGTTTTCTCCGCATCGAACCCGTAGGTAAACGCGTTCATGTTTACAATTGGGGTTGTAGGTGAAAAAGGGGTTCGTAGGGATTTAGTTGTGTCATGGAGATTACAATAATTTCCCGTTTGGTTGGTGTTATTTGAAGAAAGGCGTCAGGATTGGTATGGCATTTAAACAACTAAGCATGAACAGTAAAAGTTTCGAAATTTCAAACAATTGCAAATGTTATTACAAAAAAAATGTTTGACAAATCTAACCACATTTCTTTTTTATTCTTTAAATATAATCATATTGCTGAATTCAACCACTCTAATGGTAATGGGTTTGATTTGATACGAGTTCAATGCCAACTATTACTAGGGAAAGACACAGGAGAAAAGGACACAATATTTTAAAAATTATACTTTAACTTAACTAACTTCATTCTAAATAGCTTTATTTGGTCTATGTTGGACATACAATTTTGATTGGAAATATGCCCCGGTCGGTAGTCTTCTGTTCCAAAGATTTGCATGCGTATTTTATTTAAAATGCCAGTTCTGTTTAGCGGTTGTTTGTTTTATATTTTGTTTTTAGCACTTGGATGTATCGGATATATTTGAATGATTATTAGCAACACTTTCTAAAACTTTCTTCCAATCGAATCTTCTTCGTTCTGTCCCCATTAAGAACAAAACCCATCAAACGACAAGTTCGTTGCCTAATTATACCGAAAAGTATGCTGAATTGTACGGCGCGCGATCATGCAGAGGAATAGACGCTCGTTCAACGCAGATGCCGGAGTCAGCATCGAGACTAATGGCCTTCCTAAATAACTTCATATACTTTGCGCGTCTTTTTTGAGTACGACTCCGTGTGTATGTGTGTATGGTTTTTGTTCCACACTGCACATTTTCCCAGTCACGTGTGCGAATCCTTTTCGTTGGCCCTTCCACGCACCGGTCCAAAAACATATCCATTCCGTCGCGGGCGTTGGTTTGTGCGCCTGCAGTTCCACCGTGGCGGTGTTCACGCGGGACGTAGATGAACGGCGTAGCCACCCGGCAAACCCGGGGAGGGTGCCGATGCTAATACTATTGTCTAAAACATCCTCCGTCCAGTGATTTAAGTCTGGCGCATATACACGTTTTTAATGAAAATCATAAATATTCACTAAAAGGCAATTAAAGAAGCATTTTGTGTGTTAGCCGTTTTCAATAGTCACACGCTGGTAAAACCGTACTGCGCATTCGAAACCCCGACGTCGTTATCCTTTCCTCGCACCCGCACGCTACTACGTGCGGCACACATACACAAATAACCGCACATTTGGTGTACCGCCACCACCGATCGGGCGAAGATTCGCGCTTCGGGAGACGCAAACCGATCCACAGTTCCGCATGCACGTATGCTGGTTGCCGGCTGTCGTCCTAGCCGTAGCTCTCGAATTTGTCCCGGTAGCGGGCCCACCGGTCGGTGGGCTTCCTCCTCGCCGTGCAGGTCGAGATGAGCTAACCATTAAATTACTAAACTGACGACAAATCATTTCCCCATAAATGCGTGTAGCAGATTCTTTTAATGACTGCAAAACAAAAACACTAAATAATATCACAACATGGAGCGAATGGGAAACTTTTCCGCAGCACTCTCTCGCAAGTGTGAAATTCAATGTGCGATCGCTGCAGTCTCGTGCGCGGACACGCCATGGAAGATGCCGAACATCATATCGAAACGAATTTCGGGTTAGCCATGTAGAATGTGATGCATGTTAATTGAGAACACGGTGAACATGGTGCCAATGAGGGTGACATGAATCGCAGTCAGGAGTGTGATTAGCATATGGTTCGAAATTTATTGATTTAAATTGGTTCACCCCTTTAATTTCAATTATAAAAAAGCTCAAGCCTTAACTTTGCACAATATGATAATTTTCAACTTCAATCATATTAATTCAAT
>JXXA01004541.1:0-11092 GCA_000956255.1 Anopheles punctulatus | reverse complement strand
CGATACGACATTTAAAAGACAATTGATCATAACATCTGACATGTAAAACAGTACATGTTTTATAATTAATTCGTGGTTTAATGAAAAAAGTGCGGATATATCAAAAGGATATTAAATCCCAATCAGAGATGTTAAACATTCTAGACACGCTGTAATTTGGAATGGATTGAAATTCGTCACCGCTCCGAAGCTCGTTTCCGTCCAGACAGACGGCTTTTTGATTAGGTCCGTTTTAATAGATTGCTGCTGATATTTTACGACCCTGAAACTTTCCGCTTTTGGAAGATTCGGAAGACCAGCACTTCAGCGAAAGTCGTGAAATCAAACGACTCTCATTCAATCCAGCGAGGTGTCTGACGGGGATTTTATTACCCTTTGTGAATTTTAAGTAGCGTTAGCAAACTAATTACAGCAGATTGTAAAATATACCTGGAGATTCTGTTCGTTTTTTGAGAGATTTTAAAGCTATTGCTTGAAACAAAACATTCTTAAATGATATGCGATATTCAAAATTAAAAAAAAGGATGTAAACGTGTGACATCAATTGAATGTATTTAAGTGACCAGGATATTTAGATGTTTTACATAAAACCTTCGAAGGTTAGCACTGTAGCAGAGCTATAAACCATTAAAATTTCCATTTAACGAGAATATTAAATATTTACCGACTACCAGGTGGTGTTTGTTATACCACAGTGAGATTTTACTTGCTACCTTTATCGCAGAGAGTCAACTAGATTGGCGTGAATACTTACTCAGGAGTATCATGTTTCACGTACGCGATTTTTTCACACGACACACGTCAAACTTGTGATCCCACAGGGTATTGCATCTCATAGATAAAACGTAAGCTTGCAGATCTCAACACGTGAACACTACGATGGCATAAACTTTAACCATTTTTTATATGCTCTCTAATATCAGTGAGCGTTTTTTTAGATAGCAAGGTTTTCAAGATATGACAACCGTTTAAAAAATGAATCAAAACAGAAGAAATTTTAGCAATGTTGTATGCAGCTTTAGATAGTCATTATTTAGACGCACCACACTTGGAAATCAATCGTATTAAAAAAAGGGCAAGGAAGTCCTCAAAATGTGCGACATTCATGCTGCTATGTTTCGTGGCAGTGTGTTTTCTCTAAAAGAGGGTGCCTTAGTTCTTGATTTAATCATTGTTACAACAGCCCTGCCATGTCCACGCGTGCTTACGAACAACATGCCATCATGCCGAGGACACTTCAGATGGTGGCTTGTGGGCAATAACAATATTTTTGTTTGGTTTTGCAGGCCTACAGCGCCGGGAACGTTGAACGTCTGCTGAAAATCCATCGCAACATTTTCTCCCCTGCGTTAAACTGCAACAGCGGGAGTTCGAAAATCGAGTGGGTCTAGCTGTTTTGAAAACCGTTCGGGGCGCTATGCAGGTCACGGGACGCGCTAGCTAGTGACGCAACATGATCGAAAGAGGTACACGCCACATGATTGAAAGAGGCAAACGAACTAAAATAAGTGTTAAATGATTATTGACGGTAGCGGCTCACAGCAGGCCATCAATTCGACTCCATTGCGGTTGGGCTCATTTTTCCGGAAGCGCAACTCGTCGTCCGGCACCGTAAATAAATCCAGATGTCAGTATTTAAAGAAACGGTGTACAGACTCCATGTACTGTGATTGTTACATTACAGGTGTAGGATATGATTATGCTCGCTATGCTACCCAGTGTTAATGTCATATCGTATGTTTTAAGTCTTAACTTTCGTATGTAGGTTGTAAGTTTATCTATTGATTATTACCAATAGCTTTTCAATATTCATCAAAATAAATTACGTAAAATTATTTATTCAAATCTATGAAAAAACTTGTTAAATCATTAAGTCGTTACATAAATAAGAGAAAAAAGTTAAGTAAAACAGCTTATTGTCTGGTATTTAATGTAAAAAATAGATAATTTGAAAGTCAAAATAACCAATTACTAAAATTGCCTTCATGCCAATAAATTCACTTGCTATCGTAAAGTCTCGTTAACATACCGAGACAATCATTGCGTTATCATGACAAAGAACTCAGGACATATAAAAAGAAAAACAATTACGTGCGCAGCAAAATCATGACATACTTTGTAAATATTTACATTGATATTCATGAAAAACCCCGACGTTATGCGATCTCTTACCTGTTATTGTAATTATTGTTTAAAAAATTAGTACATTATATTAAATGCATAAAATTTTTTTCTTAACGACATAATAACATTTAACATAAAATACTTATGTGTTTGCTTAAAAATCAAAAGCATTCACCTATGCCATGTTTAACAATGTTAAAATATTTAGGTAAGTAGTTAAAAAAACATATTTCAAATAGTTTTATTGCAATTTTCCAACTAATTTGTAGTTCATGCTATATGTATGGAAAGACTTCTGCTTGTTTTTTTAAAGCAATACGAAAACTCTATACGATTCGGAATAAAGCCACAAATAGTCTCCATTACCATTAACTGTAATCAAATTATCATTACAGTTGTCATACGCGTGCAGGCTATAGCGGTGCACCTTTTTCAGCATCGCAGCCATACCGAGTATTATTTGTACATTGCTGCATGGCCGCATATTCGTATGACCCATAACAGCGAAGACACGTGACCTGCACGGTATCCTGTAGGCCAATAATTTTTCCCAAGCATTTGCTATTTTTCTTAGCAGTGCAGAATTACACTACATGCCCGCTCTTGGATTTCACCCATGTGCACGTGTTTCAAGAGGTCATGAACGAATCTCACGCTAATGTATGTCATAAACGAGAGGTTTTCGATACACTCTATTTGCTTGTAAAAGTTGAGTGAAGATTTAAATTTATAATAATAATTTATTATTTTAAAATCAATCCTAGATTGAAGACAATTAGGCCATCAAATTGGGTTGAATAGTTACGATTGTTAAATTTTTTGACTGAGTTATGAGTGAGATTGTCGGTTGTGTTTTTGGATACAACATGTCTTTTGAACTAAAAAGCATGGAATATGAAAGTTACATGGCAAAATCATGTTAGCTATATCTGGAAAAGGTGTAAGGTAAGTTTGACCACGGCATGATCAACTTAGGACGGTAGTCATAAATATTGACCATAAATGAGACTGAATTTTACTCAATTATTTTTCTTTGTGCAAGGCTGAGAATTCATCAAATTAATTGTTTAACTTTGACCGTTTTTTTATACATAAGATTATTCACACTGATCAATACATTAATCGATTGTCATCAATCCCCCGGAATGTTCTAGCCGTAAATGATTTTCCAGGAAGTTCGAATGAAAATCAATTAAATTTGCAATGTAATTGAAGCCAACTATCGATGAATTGAATTCAGTTAGCATGAATTTTTCGTTATGAATATCGAATCAAGTGAATGATGAAACAAAAAGAAAGAAACTCGCAAAGAATTTTACTCATGTCTTCATTTGATATGGCTGCTAATGAATCGGTTCAATGAACTCAGATCATAAATCATTGCATGATTTAAATTAAATCTGATGACAGGCTACCGACGCAGTCTAGCCAACATGATTGGGCAGCAACCATTTCCTGTAATGTAAAAAAAATGTCAATATGATTTAGCATCTCAGAACCGTACACCTTCGATCTGGACCTGCTAATTCACCGTGACAACTCAGTGCAATTTGTACTGCTTTACTCTTTGACGATAGTTTCGTACAAAAGATCCTTGGTAGAATATATCCCTTTCGAATTCCAATGACACGAATTCCGTGTTAACCCCTTAATAAAGCAAAAGGCTCCGGATCCGCTCAACCCCTATTTTGGTACGCTCTGGCACCAACTGCTGTAAACCGGACCCTTCAGGACATGGCATGCGGCACCACCAAGGAATAACTTTGAATAAAATGCAGATACGTATCGTGACACGCATGAGGCAATCGGTTTAATGGCATCAAATGTGGGTCGGAGGCTCGCGCTGGTTTGCCGCTTGAGTGAATTCTAACCAGTACGTCGAAAACCCCCTGCAGTGTTGCATTCCCAAGGGTAGCGTAGATTAGCGCCGGTCATACTGTGAACGGACAAAAAAAGACGCGTCTCAGGTCATCTGGCAATAGGTGTGTAATCATCACGATAACCCGTTCCTGTGCGGTTCAAGGGACGATTGGGTGTTGAAAATGTATCCTGATTTTGAAGTGATCAACCTTGAAATTAAAACAAATACCCGAATGAACTTTAACTTTTGCTCTTTTGCTTCGAATGCAGGCATTTATAACAAAGTATGAAGCATACTTTTATCGGTTTACATCGAAAAAAGAAACATATCAAACCATTGTAGAAACAAATTTTAATTTTTGGTTTACGGCGACTTCCCATTTATTTTAATTTTATTAATAATAGTGCAATAAATTCTCTAAATATTGATAAACCGATAACAGCGTCAGCGTTGAACAGATTCTTAATCCGATTGTAAGCTCAACGCTCACCCAAGATAGCATTACTAGGAAAATAAATCATATGAACAGAGTGCTAGGGAATCGTTGGCTCCAACATATATCGATGAGCCATAATTTATTGTAATTGGAATTAGTTGGAGAAAGACTTTGCAGTGTAATTTGTACATATATTTTGGAATGAACGGAGACTACTGTTAGAGGGTTTATAGTAATATGAAGAAAAGGGTGGCTCATTCATGATATGCTTCACTCTTATGTTATTTTTAAAGAAAATGTTTGTTAGCCTATCTGTTATGTTCACTACTGAAGATGTATTTAATGGTACTGAACAAATATTTAATGGTTTCATGGTAATAATGTCGCATCTTAAATCACTGCAAAGATCGTACTCACTAAATATCAAACTATGTTATCTTCCATACATAAGTTCAATATTTTTAGAGAGTGTTTAGAGATTCAGAGTACGAAACAACAAGCCCAACCGGTTTACTGTATTTAATATAAGTTTATTGTACCCGACAACGTTTTTATCAGCACAATTTGCAACGAAATACCCATACTTACCGATAGAACGGGTAAGTAGTGTTTGAATTACGGTCCATATCATCGATCAGTGTTGATAAATAATTGCATCCTTTTTTATTCAATTGATACTGGCGAAGGCTTCAAATTTGTGTGCTCAGTCGGCATAACGAAGTTTTTCTCAGAAAAATAACCTATCCGTTTTATTATGAATTGTTATGAGAGTTACTAAAACATGTCGCAACAAATCGAAAAAATATTAAAATGCAAAATGTAATCTCTCTTGTCTCATAAATTTAATATTAGAGACGTAAAATATTTGTAAATACGAACTGTGAACCGGTTACCGGTACGGTTGAACATTTGATATAGAGAATAGAAAATGGCTTTGTCTACATTCCGAAAAAAAAATCAGAGACAGCCAACTGTTAAATATAGTGTAAAATTCAAACAAAACATTCAATCGATAAATGATACAATTGCTCAGATGCTGGTGTAAAGTAAGTGAACACACGGACATCCAAAACACTGAAAAGAAACACTGAAACGATTAATAATGAATCGACCAAAAACACGAAAGAAGGTTCGCGGTTTCTCGACGAAGCTAGAAAAAAGCCCACGCTTTTAAGTAATTGAAAATTATCTTCATTCGCCCTATTAACCATGTTACACCTAAGGCCACAGCATTCTATTCTCTGTAAGTTGTTTTGCAGTCGTGCTATCTCGTTTGCCATGATTTCAGAATGCCAATTCAGTTCCGTACGAAAGGTAGATATGGCGACGGTTCTTTAAAGTGTCCTCTGCAGCGCATGCTTAATACCTGTCTAGGGAGGAGTGTTGTCTTTGTCGCGTATTTGCTTGTAGTCGCAGAATGTGTTTCAATTTTGCTTGAATGTACACAACGTACTGTTGAAACGTTTTCATTGACAGCGGTTAAAAAATAGTTATCTTTGAACGACGCTTCCCTTGCGATCGTCTAGATTATCCAACTGTCTAGACCGAGAGAATATCAAGGCTAATATTGAAGAATCAATGATTCAGATTTCTTTTCAGACAATCTATTTCATGGATCGTAAAAAGCACTCTTTATTAGTGAATATTTGTTTCCTCTAGGTATCAAAACAGTTCCTCAACTAAAACCATATTTAAGTTCCAAAACTGAACTAAGCCGGTTTAATTACAAATATACTTGAGCAAAGCAAATATCTTTTCTAAAACTGATAGAGACCAATTATTATTATTTTTTTAAATAGAAGTTACTAGCGATAAAGAGACCAATGTGCCCACAATTTCAATGTACCGTTCATAGCGTATGAATATTATGCCTCCTCATGGGAGAGAGCAAAACAGGGTGGAGAAAAAGGTGCTCATTTATATTCTATTCGCACATTCGGTATCAGGCTAAACGTGTTACCGGTGCTGTTTACTGGATTTTTCACGCCAGCTTGAACCAATACACTAGCAGTAGGGAAAAATCCCACACTTGTTCCAAATCGGTCATTTGCCCGCAGCAGATTCATTTGCAAATTATCGCGCAACCTCCATTTCGAGCCACCGTGCTTTCGGACAGGGGCAGAAGATTTGGGATCATTGGAGTGTATGTATTCAAAATTCCATCAGTGCTTCTAACGCCCGGTACTTAATTCATTTAGACTTAATTAACTGCTGTACGCTTATAATACGATGCATGGCGTACTGCATGGTATCATTTGCGCTGGGCGCGCACGGGTTCTTTTCCCGGGGGTATGTAAGGTAAATCCAGCGGCATGGATTCTCCATCGGTCTGGACGCCATCGTTCGCTAGTGATATCAAATCGTTTTGAGGTTGAGTCACGTAGCTGCGGCCAGTTTGATTCCCTGCGGGAGTATTTAACATCCAAGTATCCACTGGTGTGCTATTCAACGCCATCGCTATCTCTTCCTTTTTACTACACGCGCGTACCATCTCATGAATGAACGTTGAATCAAGGATAATTTAATTACCGAATACGCACCTATTTGGTTGGATGGACAGCGCTGTGGGCCCTGTTGATGTACGTTCGCGTCCGACGCGCTTTACAATTTTTGCATAATTAACACACTTTCCACGAACATAAATCTTGTCAAGCAAATGGAGAGGCTATGATTTACGCGATTTCTTCGCAAGCTGTAATGCTTTACTCCGAGTAGTTAGTAGAAATGTCCATCTGTACACCGTACGACCTTCATATTTTTGACGTCATTTGCACACCTCCTGAACCGTCATGTTTCGATTCAACTCATCGCACATGGCACTTGCCCTAGATAAACCACTTTGTACAACTTATGCAAATGCGCACAGTTTCCGTAACTTCATGATAAATTAAATCCGGAAATACTTGTCCAGCATTTAAAAAACAGATGGTTTCTTTTAAAGTTCTCCTTTAAATCGTTCTGTTAAAAGTTCGTTTTCTTCTAAAACTTAAAAAATGGATCACCCCAAAATTATTTTTGCTTCGTATCATATAAGGATAGGAGCAATCATAAAAAATCTGCATCCGGTATGCGGTCACAAATGATTTTTTATCCATATGGTGTACTTGGTGACAAAACGGTTTCTCCAGCACTCCATTAACTATAATCACCTCGCACATGCTGGTCCTAATGGGTATGTGGTGTGACAAAAACCCAATCACTGATGCATTGGAATGAAACCATCCTCATCTGACGCTCTGCCGAATGTCAAAAAGCGACACATGTGGACCAACTTCAATATTTTGCAGAAAAAGTGTTGCTGCATGCTTGGCAAATATTGAAATGGCCAGACATCTTTATTCTTTTTACAAAACCGTTCATAAGATTGTCTGAATAAAATATGGGATGGATTTGTTCAGTAAGAAATTTGTATCAGAAGATTTACATTTTGTCTTAAAGTCTCCAGGAGAGCATTCCATTATGCTCGGTATATTAATATGAAAAAAAAACACATTTGTATGGCTATAAATAAACATACCACATTCATGTTTTAGCCACCCATTAACAGTCGTTTCCTGTTTTTCATCTGTACATCTGTTAACCCCTTTGGTTTAACTACTGATGGAGGTTTAAGGGGAATTTGGTGCCCTATATAAACCACGCGATATTCTTGGCTACGCGAAAAAGATCAGAATTGTTTGAGCACAGAAGAAAAAAACTATATAAAATATATACTTTTTCAAATATGTATGTGATTATGCCGCTAGCTATGGATTAAGTTATAATATTTTAGCCTATTTGTGATGCAATTGTTCCTGAACACTGAATTGAATTGAACAATGTTCCATTGACTGCCTCCCATAGCTTTCATATTAATTTATCAGTAATAAGCGCTATCACCCACGCATAGGTGCAAAATTTTTCTATGAATAGTTTTGCAAGAGAAAACAGTAGCAAACGAGTGTACAAACCTAAGGCTTCAGAAATTCGTACGTAGAATGAAATATTAGTATTGTAAAAAAATCCATAGTCCATTTTTGTTTTTTATTCTTTACATTGCCAGGTAATGTTGAGTACATTGATAGAAACACCATATTTTATTCATTTATTTTTTTAATTTCTTCATTTGAAGATGTTACTGCCAAGTCGAATTGCTTACAACTATGCTTAAAATTAAACAATGATAATTCATGTGGCTGTTTCCTCCACATTAGACTTATCGACACCTTATCCCGGGTGGGCTTGGTTACGAAAGAAACACATGTAGCGTTCTAAATTGCACAATTCAACTTGTGTTGTGGTCGAGCTAATCGATTCGAGATGATATTTCCCAAGGCTTTTGATGTTTTGACACATGTCTAATCAGAAGATGATACCTAATGGTTCCCTCAACGATGCCTCGTAAAGTATGGTCTGGACACAAGGAAAATAAGAGCATTCTCGTTCAAGGTTCTCGTCATCTAATTTTGGTAGACCGGCATACCTCGGTTATGTTATGGAAATGGTAATACATTGTCATCTTTCTTCCTTGTCAAAATTTGTAATCTTGTTGGATACATGTTGCAATATCCTGAATAGAATTATTAACTAGTAAACATTGATAATTTATTGATTGAGAGATTGCTTTTAATTAATTCCTCCCAATACTGCATTGCACTCTATAGCAACGAATTTGAAATTCAAATACGCTTCATCCTGGGACATTTGTTAGATTCTTTGAAATTATTATAACAATATTAGATGTTATGAATAGATTTGACGATTTGATAACAACTTCATGGAGTTTAAAAAATATGAAGAAAAAAAAATTTAAAAAAATTAAAACTGTGTGCAAAATTTCAAATATGAATAATAATGATTTTTTTATTCTTTAAAATAATTTTGTGTATTTGTTTTCCTCTTCTACTTTTCCAGTTCTTTTAAAGGAATATTTTATAGAACCAAAACAATTAAATTAGTATCATAATACTTTGATCATTTCAGTTAGTAAAGAAATGCAAAAATTAGTTCTGTAGCCAGATTGGTTACAGTATTGCGTGATGATACACAGACGTTATCATAATCACTTCGGTTCATTCAGACTACAGTATTATTTCATGTTTTAATGTTTTTACTACAAGCTGTTGGTAAAGAAGCTTTTAAGCGCATAGGTTATGAAAATTTTTGTTCAGTGAATGTGTGGATAAATCAAACCGATCGCCAAAAATTTATCAACATGAATTGAAATTCATTGATGAATACATTCTTCTACATTTAAATGTTATGTAAAATTTATTTTTGTGAATTGAAAATTATGTTTTTGCAGTCCATGAACTGCGACCGTGATTTTATTGTGTTCTTACAAATCGATGTGTTTTATTATTTTTTAATACACCTTCCTTTGTTTAAGCGGTTTATAAAAACTCATTTACTGCGTAGCGAAACACAATCCGTCAAAGACGAACAAAATCATTTGATGTAATTTTTTGTACCTTTTTCATGTTTCACCCGAGATGCCGAAAATCAGCCTTCAGCCATGTGCATATTTGCATACAAATAAGATTTCGTTCGAAAAATTCGGTCGTCATGCTAACGTCCCATTTTTGGTTGTAAGATTAGCGTCTGTTTTCAGTTTGTCCTGTTGGTATTTACTTTTAATTTTAAAATCATTGCATTTTTAACGTTGCAATAATCAAGCAATGGAAAATAATTATTCATTTAAAAGAAACATTTTGGGTTTACCAAATATATTGAACCACTAACATGACCTTATGAACAAATCGTACAAAATGATTTAGTGTATATTGTCCTTTTATGCATGGATGTATGTGACATAAGCTCAAAATTTTACACATTTTAGTTAACTATTGGTTTTTACTCAAAAAGATTTCATGGAGCCAAAAACCTAAAGTATGTTTTTACCAATTGTTTTACTAACCAAATTTAGCACGATAATTAAAAACCACGTAAATAAGTCCAAATTTGTGCACTAAACTTACAGAACTTCTACATGAGTACAGAAGCATGTCTAGAAAGGCGTGAAATATATTGCTAATTGACTTACGAAATACACAAAAGGATGATAATGTACAATAATATGCATAGCTAGTATAATTACAAATTGACACAAATGGTCGTCGAACCACTCCCTGATTACATTCTATTACGATTGGCTGTTGTTGATACCATGATGCGAATCCGTGACAATCAGCAACCAGTTTGTATACGTCCCTACAGGTTTCGAAACGAAAAAAATCCGAGTTTTTGCTTGAGCTCCATAAACAAGCATTTTTTTCAAACACCACCCATCAACCCATGTTAAATGAACTAAGGCTAAGAGTAAAAGCGAGGTACACCGTACCACCGTTGTTTGCGATATTACACTCAAGGAAATTAGTGTGCGCTCCGTGCCGAGCTATATGATATTTATTATGCAAATACTCCACCTAGAGCTATGCAAGCGGAATTACTGAGGACCAACATTGTAGTCCTATTGTTGACTTTCGAAGTCAACCATTGCACCATCGAAAAGTCATTGGAAAACAATCGTACGAGGCAATCGGAAATTATCGATTGGAATATGTGTTTCATTATGACCACAAATTGAAACATTCCTCATGTTTGTTTGTTTCCGTTTTACCGGAATACTTGTTGATGTATGGGATGGCGGAAACCGCTCATATGGATGATTAATTAAAATTGATCATTCATTT
>JXXA01004538.1:0-16677 GCA_000956255.1 Anopheles punctulatus | reverse complement strand
GTAAAAAACGATAAGCAGGATAACATTTACAATGCAGGATTAACCATTTAAATTAACTTACGTATGATCGTTTTGGTTTCGCATAATTTACAGCTTTGTACAGGAGTTTGTTTCAAGCCCGTTGGATGGTGTCAGTTTGCTGTTGGAAGTCTTAAGAGCGGTCCAGCTCAGCCAAAGTGCTCCCTTAAATGGTGCCACAACGATGCCACCCGGCGGTATACCGCGCAACAATCAATCCTATCAGAGACGTGCGCTACTGGACGAATTGGCATGCCTGTAAGTTACGGCAGTAATGAGCGAAGCTAATACCGTGAACTAACCGCTAAACCGATGTTTTTTTTTTGTGTGTTTGGGTAGACAATGTTTAAGCATCTGCTGTACGAGAAGTCCAGAGGCCGGAACACGGTTGGGCACCACCCCGATCGGTTTACTGCCGTTGGCCGCGGCAGCCACCGGTACGGGCATCAGATCGCGCATAGTCGCGTTGCAGTTGCTCACGATCGCATGCGACAAATCCGCCCTTGGTGATGGTACACAGCGTGGTCAGCTGCACGGCCATACGGCTGTTTCTGAGGCGCTATCTACGCTTCGTCTGCGGTGCGCTGAGCCGGTTCGATTTCGGCTGCTCGTCGGCATGCTCAACAGTGGCGGTGGTTCGGGCGAGCTGCAAGCGATCGGCATGAGGTTCATCAACATGTTTCTGGAGAGCTCGGAGAACATTCAAACGCGGTTGTATCTGCAGGCGGAGCTGTTTCAGGCGGGGCTGGACCCGTCACAGATGTGCAAAACCATATCGTCCACCTCGCCGTGGCTGGAGCGGCTTCGTGCGGAGGTAAAACGCTGGGATGCCATACGTATCGATATCGAGCAGCTGCAGCTGCAGGCACGCTCTGCCGAGCAGGTGCGCAGCCGTTTGGTCATCCTGGAGCGCCGAGTACAAATACTGCACGAGGAGAAAACGGTCCTGACAACGATGGAGAGAAGACTGCAGGAGCGCTGCGCGGAACTACAGCGCGAAGTGCTTCGGCTGAAGGGCAGCAGTACGAGTAACTGCAGCGGTGGCTCCAAAGCGCATGACAACTCATGTTCGTCTAGTTTGGAGAAGCGTCCGGTTGCACTGCCACGTCAAGTGCCGCCGCAACCCAAACGGAACAACACCTCCGAGAACGATGACGAAGGTATCAGCAGCTCGGAGACGGGACAATCGTCAACTCCGGAGCCGCCGCGCCTTTTTCCGGCGAAAAATGGCGGAGGATCCAGTGCAGGATCGCACAAGTTCAGCATATCACTGACGCAGGAAAGCACCGTACCCATGCACGAGCTCAACACCAACCCGGAAGATGACACGAACGCCACGATCGAAGACGTGATCGAAGAGCTGCAGAACATCGTGAACGATGCGGAGCGCGAAATCTCGGATCAGAACGAAATTCTCTACCAACAGGTGGACGATATTCCCGAGCAGGCACTGTACAGTTTGGAGATTTCGAATGAACACGAGATTGTGCCGGTCAACTTACTGCCCCAGCCGCCTCGCAAGTCGCGTTCACTGGCACACCTGATCTCGAACCCATCGGATGGGGAAGGGTCTGGCTACGATATCCTGCTGGCTGCACAAGAAACGAAGGTGGACTTTTTCGACGACGATAGGGACACCGGAGTTGGTAAAGGCAATAATAATCCGTTCGGTGAGGAAGGTGCCTCAACTCGGTACTTCGATTTAGCCGGCATGGACGTTGCACAGGACACCAATGCGACGATCGTTCCGGGTCCGGATGTGATTCATGCCACTGTGGACAGTTCGGCCCCGGGAGCGGTCGGCCTCCATCAGCCGCGCAGCCGGCATCCGTCGACGAAGGATTCCAATCGGGCCATACTGAACGTCATAATGGACGCACGTGACAAGGAATCGCGCCTTCTTCGGGCCCAGTCACTCGAACGCGATCAGCACCTGGCGCAACCGGCAGCTCCGCAACAGTTTAATGGAGTATTTTTCATGACCGATATGAACAGTGCGGGCAAGTACCCGAAGCCAGACATCACCGCGGCACTGGAAGCGAAGAAAGTGACCAAGAACCTCGACCGCATGGGTGCATATGGCGTAGATTCGATGATCGACATCGTGATGACAAACGAGCAACGGTTGAACAAGGCTAACTCATACGCCAAATCGCGTATGGTAGCAGCAGCGGGACCACCGAACCCCGCCAACGGAGCCGTACCCAGCAAGCTCACCGGGAACAACAATTTCAAGCTACGGCCCAACACGGGCAACCACCACCACACGCAGCAGCCACCCTTTGCCCTCAGCACCGGTATGGCACGGGAACCAAGCCGAAGCCAGACAAACATCGGTGGTTCCAAAGTAACGGATCTACCGTCGGGATTGTACTAGAACATAGCACACGCAGGGTTGCCCAAATGGGACACTCGCTTGTAATTGTCTCGTTTTGCTCAAGATTTATTCGTTTCGTTTTAATAGATACTGTCGTGCAATATTCTATTTATTCTTTTAGAAGTTTTTATTCGCCTTCTTGGGTGATAGATGATAAACGTAACTCTACCTGTCCCTTACTTCATAGCGCAACGAAAGGTTACGATAAACATTCGACGACAAGTTTCGTTTTGTCAAAATACCGTTTCGTTTTCTTTGAACATAATGATAGGCTAGTACAGCTCAATCGATTCGACACACGAAGCAACAAGCGTTCTTTGTTTCAGGATCAGCTAAATTCGTTTTCCAACTTGCTAGCTTTTGGTTCTAAAAGAGTGAAATAAATGGTCGTTATTTTGAGGGCTAATGGCAGCCTCAAAAATTCTATATTTTTAGTAACAAAAAAGTTTATTTTGATAAAAGCATAGATTGGAGAATGTCGTAACCAATATGTTTTCAATAAAAATCTCTAAACGTTATTTGCAACTGTGGGTGTATGTGTGTTTTTTATTTGTTGGAATTTTGCTCAATAAAACGATCATCTCAATCGGCTCAATATATTAAATGTCATTTTAAATTACCTTTCGCACTGAAGCTTAAATAACATCTTTCGCTGACATCCTTTAGACTATCTCTTATGAAGCAGTTGGACCGCTGCAGAGACTTTGAATTTACCGATCATTTTTAAACATTTTTTTTGTAATGCTAGTTTTCCTCCTCAAAATCGATTTAGCCGTGTATTTAACTCGAGTTTTGAATATGCTTACGTCTCATTAGCCTCATGTGTTCTGAATGTATCATAGGAATATTAGATACAATTATTTTCAATATTAAATCTTCTGTATAGTTTTGGTAGATCCTCAGCAGAAATGTATAATTCTGAATGTATGAATGTATGATTTGGCTAATTGTTTATGAATCATTAAGCCGTTTCTTGAATAATATGTACCACATCGTACTGCAGTTCAGTAAAAAAAAGGATTACAAAATTGATGACAACAACAGTAGCACAGCTGATGCTTTGTTTTAGCTACGATTGACAACAATCTATTAACTTGCAGTCAAGCGTAAGCGCACATTTTCGCCATACTACTTAGCATACGTGATGTGGTATCTTATCGAGAGATGTTTTGTCTGCCGGCGGGACGCTGGGTGTATGTTTTTTCCCCCTAACGCCACAGCCGGCTGTTCAAATTTCAACAAACACAGTGCCACCAACGTACGCTTCAAAGCAGAATGAGTTGTGGAAGGTTTTTTGTGTTAACACTGTCACACTCGTCGTACACCGTGTGACGTAGCGATAGATAGGCCTGGTACAGCCAGCATGCCTTCGATGAGTAAGTGCATCCTCCAATCGACGTATGAGCTCCGATTTCTGGCAGCTCTTTGTTGGGATCGCACGCAGTCTAATCAGTTCCGAGCAAACCACGGTAGGAGTTAAACGTAGTACTACGGATAACGAACGCTGAAAAGAGTATGGTTCAATCGGTTGCCTAGTAGCTGTGCGCATTTATCAAATCTTACTCGTGTAAGTATTTACGGATAGTGAGATTATGGCCGACAGAATCGTTTAAGTGATCTTCTGGAAAGATAAACGTTTCAGAAAGTAGTGTAAAGTGAAACCAAGCTAAACATATCACAACTCCCTATGTCACCGATGTAGTTGCACGGATCAGACTTTGGCTCCCTTGGTGCTATACGACAATAAGGGAGTGTTTCTGATAAATGATAAGTGGTATCTTGGTTTGGTGCTGTTTATCGCGTCGCTCGCTCTTATCGCATGCACCTGCTAAGCAATACATGGACATGGCGAAAAAATCCCACAGCGTACCGATACACTATCGACGTTGCCTTCATTATCGTCGACCGGATTAGCCTTGCTCGCTGTCAAACTAATTTAGAAACATATTCTCATACCAGCTGCACGTGCACCTCTTTTCAGAGATTCTTTGCTCCCTACTTTGAACCCCGTCGTCTGTCAGCAAGGTGCAGGTTGCGAAGTACCATGGCTAACCTCAGACCGTTGGTGCCGGAGCTGGCTGAAAAGGCTCGCAGTGAACTGAATGAGGTTCCTAGTCGCATTGCGGAAGATCTAGCAGCATTGCGGGCATGGTTGATCAAACAGCCCCATCTGAATGTACGTACGGACGATCAATTTTTGGTGAATTTCTTGCGTGGCTGCAAGTACAGTTTGGAAAAGACGAAAGAAAAGCTGGACAACTACTACACAGTCAAGACAGCCATACCGGAGTTTTTCGACAATCGCGATCCCGATAATGAAACGCTACAGACATACATGTCCTTCGGGTAAGCATGGCCGGGTATGGCTGAGTGTTGTAAGCGGAGCATGATAAGCATATGGTTTTGTGTCTTTCATTTGCAGTGTTAACCTGCCTCTACCACATACGCTTGAGGTCGATGGCCCCCGGTTCATGTTGGTGCGCATGGGCGCGTACGACGCGTCGAAGTATTCGATTGTGGACGTGATGAAAGTGTGCTACATGATCACCGATCTGCTATTGGTGAACGACGATACTTCCATCATTGCCGGTCACATGGTGCTGGTTGATTTACGGGGTCTTACCTTCGCCTGCCTGTCCCAGTTCAGTCCCACGTTTATCAAGTGAGTAGAGTATATATTCGATGCAAAAAAAAACGCGTGCTCTTCGAAACGATTGTAAACCTTCGCTCATTGCATTGCAGGAAAATGACGTCCGTTATCGAAGCCTTCCCCATTCGTACCAAGGGCATACATTTCATAAATCCGTCGTCTGGATTCGACACACTGTTCAAAATGTTCCACGGATTTCTGAGTAAAAAGATTCAGGAACGCATCCAAGTGCACGAGTCGTTTGAAGCACTGCATGGCGTTATCCCCAAAAAATATTTACCTGAGGAGTACGGCGGAAGCGGCGGTCGACTCAATGACATTATTGCTGATTGGCGTAAGAATCTAATCGCAAACCGAGAGTTCTTTGCCGACGATGCCAAATACCGAAACGATGAGCGGAAACGACCTGGCAAACCGAAAAATGCCAGCACACTGTTCGGAGTGGAAGGTTCGTTCCGGACGTTGGATTTTGACTAGCATTTTCTTTTTTCAAGCGAACTCTTCGATCAATCAGGATTATGCAGTACACGCGTGAAAAGTAAGCAAGACCGTACAAGTGCACTCTTATCAATAACACAATTGTGAAGCTGTACAGCATACTACCATGCTACATCACGTATAAGACACAATGAGGTGAAACGCTTGAAACTATTAACTCTAATAAAAAAATATGTCTGAATCATAAACGATACGCGTAATCAATTTGAACTGGTGTGCACATTAAAGCATGCTTGGACTATGTGCGACGATGTACTCAGACGATATGTTCGATAGCCTAGCGATAGGTGTTTAATGTTCTATACATTCTACAATGTGGCTGGTCATTGAATATCTTACGTTAACAATGGTCTATTAGCTGGATCAATTGTCCAGGATCTGTTCGATAATGTCACTGATAACTACTATCTCGTCAGAAGCAATGGTTTATCAAGCGATTAAAAATATATTTCGAACACGAACATTACCCGAGCGATGTGGGCGCCAAAGTGGTAGTGACTATTTCCAGTCAGACTGACCTACGGTACTGTTGCGGTGATTGTGTATTACTAGATTGTGTCTTGCGAAAATGCCAAATATTCGCCCCATTTCCCACGAACTGCAGGAAATTGCAAAGCGTGAACTTAATGAAGACGTTGCGCAAGTGGAGAGTCATTTAAACGTGATTAAGTCGTGGCTTACTGAGCTGGATCTACGAAGCAGTCTAGTTGATGATCAATTTTTGATAGCTTTCCTACGAGGCTGCAAGTTTAGTCTGGAGAAGGTGAAGAAAAAACTACTGCTGTTTTATGAGATTCGTTCCGAGCTTCCGCAAGTGATTCAACACCGTGATCCTCTGGATATGGACGTACTTAAAATCATACGAATGGGGTAAATAATTCGAAGCGAAACTTTCAAGCAATGTGAATTAATAGTCTAAATCTAATCTCGTGCAAAGAGTGGGACTTCCGCTGCCGAAGACTCAAAAATCTACAGATCCAAAGCTGTTTCTTATACGTGTTGGACAGTTCGATGTCAGCCAATGCACTTTTGCGGACATAATGAAAGTTGGCACAATGATGAACGATATTCTGATGCGGGAGGACGACCAAATGGTAATCTGCGGAATGGTGCTGGTAATCGACCTCAAAGGAGTGACCGCCAGTCATTTGATGCACTTTGAAATGGAGCTGTTAAGGAAAATTGCTATACTGAACCAGGATGCCTCACCACTGAGAATGCAGGGCATTCACATACTTAATCCACCACCTGGAGCGCAAACAGCGTTAAGCATCTTCAATGGATTACTATCAGCTAAAAATCAACATAAAAGGGTAAACTTATCGCTTTTCATTCAATTAAAACAATCTTCAACACGTTCTTCTCTCTCTCTCTCTCTCTTTCTCGTATTCTTCCTAATGAAACATCAGATTTATTCGCACGGAAGCGATTTGAACTCACTGTATCAACATTTTCCCACCGCAATACTTCCGAAAGAATACGGAGGACATCTGGAGTCCCTTGACACCATCGCTAAGCATTGGGAAACCAAACTGATCGAAAATCGGAGCTACCTTCTCGACATGGCTTCAACGAATTCGCAACCTAGCCCTTCTCCTACAATGGGATCAAAAACTGGCTCAAAGACATTTTCCTTCGGCACTGATGGAAGCTTTCGAAAGCTAGATTTCGATTAAGGGTTTGAAAGAGATGCAAAAATTTATTCGAATTGATTTAACACAATTTATAGTGCAAATGCAGAAGATATATTTACTGAGTTAAATTTGGTCTAAAATTGTTGTATTCACTTGCTCTAAAGTTTAAACTTGACATTCACCGTGCGCTAATCGTATATGACGCGTTAAGTGCACTTTAAATTTGTATTTTTTAAGACAATCGCTGACAGAGCATTGAAACTGGCGGTTCATGCTGTGTGTTTGGAGGTGCTTCGTAGCCAGTGATCGGTATCGAATTTTTTTACCACATTCCAAGCACTGATACATCGTGTGATCGTCAGTCGTGATCACCAACAAATGATGTTTGTCCTGATGCAGCAGACAGTCTTTTAAATTGTCGAACTTGCTCAAACAATGCGGGCAGCAGTGAACGCCTAATTTTATATTTTCATACTGTTCAGGGTGTTTTAGCGATAAATGGTCCAGTAGCTTTGAAGGTATTTCGAACTCATCGTCACAGTACTGGCAATTAACCGCAGTTTCAGTGTTTTTTGCAAACTCGATCAGATCGCGCTTCTTATTATTATGGCTTTGTAAATGTCTAATAAGATTGCGATTGCGTTTGAAACTTTTGCCACAGGTGCTGCATACAAATGGACGATCCGGTTTGTGAACGAGTGCATGATCGTTCAATATCGCCTTGGAAGGAAACTTTTTACTGCAAATCATACACACGAATTGCCTATTCTCGTGTTTGGCGACGCAGTGCTGTTTCAGTTCGATATTGGTGTAATAGGATTGATCACAAAGATCGCATTGGAATGTTTTTACAGACGAGTGTCGAAGCTCATGCAAGCGGAGTGAACTGCGATCAGAGAAGGCTCGTTGACAGTAGTCGCAGGAGTAGTCTTTTATTTGAAAATGTATCTTTAAATGCTTTCGAAGTGTGTTTCTTCCCTTGTAAGTTTTCTTGCAAAACGTGCATCGCACGATTGGTATCTTTCGATTTTTACGATAGCAATAGTTTATAGCTGCGACAGTGCTTGCTTGAATGAACATTTCATCGTTCAAATAGTCTGATGATTCTGCCATATTTTGGTTCGATACTTCATCTACTGTTTGGTTTTGGTTCTCATTTTCCAATGCTGATTCATGATGCGCTGTTGTGGGCTGTTTTCTTTGCTCATCTACATCAACCATCGAATCGCGACCATTATCTCCATGGTATTGTAGTTTTTCTTCGTCATTGCGATCGATGTACTCGGCTACTTCAATTTCTTCCTGTAATATTTCAATGTCGTTTTCATATTGGTAGTGGTCCTCCAGCACTTCTACGCATTTTTCCTCATCGACGCATTGCAGAGACTGTTGTAAGAAGTTTGCAAGAATTTCATACGATTTGTTGCAGTTTGCTTCGAATTCCACAAAATCCTCTATGCGTTGAACACACATGCTACAGATGTTGTTCGGCAGGCCGTCGTTTTCATCGACCTTCGATATGATGATCTCTAACACTTTCTCCAGAGCATTGTTGAGATTACCACCTGTGATAAACAACGGCATACAGTCACTGTTTGATAGACAGAAACGACACACGGAATTATAGTGCGTTTCTAAATCTGTAATCGTAATTTCTCGCATTTTAACGGTGCACGGACAGTGTATTAATGTTTGTTTATGAAATAATTTTTAAACTTTATAAAGGGCGGTTGGTCCATGTGAAGCACAGTAGACAGTACGAACATTTAGCACTGTGCATTCATTATTCTATGCACCTTGCACGTAATCATCTATAAAAATGCATAAATTGTTTATCATAAAAAGTTATCCTGAAAGCTTATACCCAAAAAAGGCTTTTTACATTGTTTGGGCAATTTTCAGTAAATATTTAACTCACTATAGAAACGAAATAATGTTCATATTTTGATGTACGCGATGCTATTTTTGACAACTATAGGCCGTCCGAACCGGCTTGTGGTTGTTGACAAAACTTAGCGCATGAACAAACCTCCCAGTATCATTTTTTAGAAAAGTAGATAAATTTTGCGGTCTCTGGAAAAGTTGTAATTACTCATTCCAGTTTGATAATTATCAACTAAGTGCGAAATTCATTACACTTTTGTATCCTAAGTCACATTTGCTCATCATGACAGCGTTTGAAGGTTTGTATTTTGGCTTATTTGGATTGCGTGAACTTGAGCTAACATACCGGTTTATTGCACAGAGTTCGGTGTGATGCCTGAAATAGCAAAAGCTATTGACGAAATGGAATGGATGCTGCCGACCGACGTGCAAGCAGAAGCAATTCCACTGATTCTGGGCGGTGGAGATGTTCTTATGGCCGCCGAAACGGGCAGTGGAAAAACGGGTGCATTCTGTTTGCCGATCTTACAAATCGTGTGGGAAACGTTGCGCGATATTAAGGAGGGTAAGACGGGAAGAGTGGGATCTTCCATAAAAGGACTCCCGTGGACATTTTCGTTTACTGATCGTGGCAACGCAATGGCCATCACACCGGACGGATTGCGCTGCCAGTCGCGCGAATTTAAGGAGTGGCACGGAAGCCGTTGTACCACTGGCGTTCGTGGAAAAGGCAAATATTACTACGAGGCAACGGTGACAGATGAAGGGCTGTGTCGTGTTGGCTGGTCGACGGAACTGGCAAGCCTTGATCTTGGCACCGATCGCTTTGGCTATGGATTCGGTGGAACTGGACGGAAGTCGAATTGCAAACAGTTCGATGTATACGGCGAAGCGTTCGGCAAGCAAGACGTCATTGGTTGTATGCTTGATCTAGACGGTGGAGAAATAGGATTTTCGAAGAATGGCGTTTTCCTCGGGGTTGCTTTTAAGATACCCGACGCGAGCTCGAAAAATGATTCATTCTTTCCGGCAGTAGTACTAAAGAATGCCGAAATAGCATTCAACTTTGGTCAAACCGAATTTAAGCACCCGTTACCAAACGGTTATATGGCGGTGTGCAATGTTGCCAAAGAAAACCTGGTCGAAAATTGCAACACCGGTTCATCGGGTAGCGCGGAGGGAGAGGCAGCAAAGCCGAAACCGAACGCTCCTCAGGCAATCGTTATTGAACCGTCACGCGAGTTAGCCGAGCAAACGTTTAATCAGATAACGAAATTCAAAAAATATCTTCAAGATCCGGAAGTGCGCGAATTGCTGCTCATCGGCGGAGTGAACGTTCGGGAACAGATGGAGGTGTTGCAGCGTGGAGTAGACATCATCGTAGCAACGCCGGGCCGACTTGAAGATCTCATCGGAGGAGGCTATGTGCTTCTAAACAGCTGCAGATTTTTCGTACTGGATGAAGCGGATGGATTGCTGAAGCAAGGTTATACTGATATGATCGATCGTTTACATAAGCAAATCCCGAAGATAACGTCCGATGGTCGACGTCTGCAGATGGTAGTTTGCAGCGCCACCCTGCACTCGTTTGAGGTGAAGAAAATGGCAGAACGGTTAATGCACTTCCCCACCTGGGTTGACCTGAAGGGCGAGGACGCTGTGCCGGAAACCGTGCATCATGTGGTGTGCATGGTTGATCCCCAAAAGGATTCCAGTTGGCAGTCGATGCGCAGTCACATCCAAACAGATGGCGTGCATGCTCGGGACAACGTACGCCCCGGCTCCAACACTGCGGAAACTCTTTCGGAGGCAGTGAAAATGTTGAAAGGAGAGTATACGCTGAAGGCCATCGACGAACATAATATGGACCGGGCGATAATTTTCTGTCGCACGAAGCTGGACTGTGATAACATGGAACGCTATCTGCGACAGATGGGTGGTCAGAAGTATTCATGCGTATGCTTGCACGGAGATCGCAACCCGAGGGAAAGGAAAGCCAACTTGGAGAAATTCAAGAACAAGGAAGTCAAATTCCTGATCTGCACTGATGTGGCCGCCCGTGGACTGGACGTTTCCGGGCTGCCGTTCATCATTAACGTAACACTTCCCGATGAGAAATCAAACTACGTTCATCGCATTGGACGCGTCGGTCGTGCCGATAGAATGGGATTAGCATTTTCGCTGGTAGCCACGGTGCCGGAAAAGGTCTGGTATCACGGACAGTGGTGTTCATCGCGTGGCAAAAATTGCTGGAACACCGCACTTACCGACGTGAAGGGATGTTGCATGTGGTACGATGAGAAGATGTATCTGGCTGAAATTGAAGATCATTTGACTGTGACGATTCCGCAGATAGAAAAGGACATGAAAGTTCCACTGAACGAGTTTGACGGAAAGGTTGTGTATGGCGAGAAACGTGTCAATACCGGAACCGGATACAAGGACCACGTCGAGCAGCTGGGTCCAGTGGTACGCGAGTTGGCGCGATTGGAAAAAGAAGCACAATCGTTATACCTTAAGAGATTGGTCGTTTAATCGATAACTTCATAACTTACGTAAATGTATGTGAGGATCAATATGTACTCGTACGGATATTGGATAATCACACACTTAATTTATTCTACATCCGACAACTCTTGGTCGTGCTGTGGTTCCTGCTCTAGTTTACTTAATGCATTTGCAAGAGAATTACCGAATGAATTGACGTACGAGGAACAGACATCCGACAATAGAGCGTAGGGAGTTTCGTAGCGAGGATTAGCGGCACACTCCTGATGATTAGTGTCGTAACCATCGCCAACAATTTGTAATCCTTCCGCGTTAAGTTTTACGCACATTTGTCTGTCTCCGAGTGTGGTTAGGTTGATGTACGTTTCCCTCTTCGTTGGTGGTAGGATTTTAGAGAGAAAAATTTCTTTAACGTGTTCAGACACATCTCGTATCACTGCACCAGCTTCTTCCGACCATTCTATAACATTATCGTCGCAGTATCTATAATACTTTGTGATTGAATTGTCCATTTTCCTATGGGGAAAGGGATTGGAAATAAACGATTATTCATGGAGTTAACTATATCCGAGGCTTATATTTGGTGAAAATATGAACATAAATTTCATAAACAATGTTATACTACCTATAAGGAGATAAATGTAGGCACAGTAACAAAAAGTATCACGACTTCATGCCTAATCAAAACATTGATGGCACATATGTTGTTGTTTTGGAATTGTATTCCCAAGAAACACCTTGTCTAAGCAAGGTTGATACATAATATGTTTAAATTTGCTATTGATCTTTTTGATATCGGAAATACGGATAATACAATTTCATAACCGGCTACCTAACATAGAACAATCTTTGGTTGTTTGGAAGTATGACCATTTTGGTGGTGTAAGATTTCAAAATGTTTCCAAACCCAATCATAAAACTACATAAAACATAAAATGTTCTTCATCTTCAATTTGCTTGGATCGAAAACGATAGTTTAGTGTAGGATCGGAACGATCCAATTCGTCATCACCGACCCATCACTACTTTCCGATGATAATAAACATTCAGCAAAGCAAAAGAGAGATAGCGCGAGCAAGGACAGAAAGAGAACGCTTGCGTTGTGAATGACAGAATCCGCTTTACACACAGGAATTGCTCGGGCAAAATTAAGAAGAAGACTTCCTCGAAACAGCCAACATTCAACATCTTTTCCATCTTTAGATCGCGAATTCACTGAATTTTACCCGCGAAGCATATTAACAGCGCACCTATTCCAGTGTTCAAAGATTGCGTGCGGTTTCGGGTGCGATCAAAATCTTCTCGGCGACTGCGATTGAAATCGTCGACGTTGGAGTGTGGTGCTGTGCAAAAGTTCGCGAGCCGTGCGTATTTTTCCTGTGTCTGTCTGGCTGGCTGGCTGTGCCTGCTTGTGAAATTGTGTGCACGATTTTCTGCTGGAATATCCTCGAAGCATAGCGAAGGACCAGTCTGATCAGTGCACTACACTGCATTTTAAAACCATCATCACCTCTGCATGGGCGTAGAGAGACCTCCTGCAAAGGACCTACGGCGAGAGTTTGGAAATTGAGCGTAAGTGTACTGACTACCAGCAAAACAGTGTAAATATGTGGTTTGCGTTGATAGGATTGTATCGGCTAAGTGTAAAACCAGTCATATGAAATAGTTTTCTAAATTTTAAATCATCTTGTTCCCTATCAATGCTGATGGATGAAGTATGTAGAAAGGAACATTAAGTGTGTTTTACCATCGTAAATGTTGCACCCCAGGATGTGCTAGCAAACTGAAATTGCTGGAACTGAGCAAATATCGATCGTTCCGTTTTGTATGATTCATTCATCAAAACCAGCAAACGAGAGCGTCCTGAGAGTGCGTAAGACATGAATAGTTTTCGACAGTTTCTTGATCCGACCCGTTTGTTCGTGCTCGCTTATCATTGCTTGAACCCCAAATAGCAAGCTGTTTGTGAATGTGGCACTATAGCTGGGGCATGAAAACGACTGATAAAATAGGTTAAAAATATTGTTCATAAGCGTGCAAGCGAGAGATCTCGAAATTGTGTCCTAGTGTTGGTGTGGAACAAAATAACATACTTTTGCTGCGTATCAGGGATGTCAAAATTAAAGGCAAGCATTCCTGCTGATGGAAAATTAGCAATGATATACCGACGACCAAGGATAGCGCCAAGAGTTCAAGTGCGACAAGGGGCGGACGACACGCTATTTTTATCATTTCCGAGCGAACATCGCGTATGCTGAGAATGGTCGTGCTACTAGATGGATCTCGAGTGCGAATGACGGAAGCTGTGGATCGTGACAGCAAATAGTTTCGGCAACTACTGCATCGATTGATGATGCTGCGGATCGGCACAGCAGGCGATGTTGTTGCACACGCACGAGACTGCGAGAGATTTGCCACATTCTCTTGCAAACCTTGACACCTACACGAATCTGGCCAACTCTGCGCGCACATTTCCAAGGTCAGATCTAATGTTTTCAGTGGGAATCGGAACGAGCCTGTATCGTGGCCTTACGGATGGGTACGCTGGATCAATCAGAATGAGATACAATTTTGGGGTCTGTTCCGCACATCGGAAGAGCCAAACAATCCTCTTCATCCAGCCACAGCATTTTTTAGTACTGATGATAAGATATCGGTGAACGAGAAGGCAGCAATGGCTTAGCTCGCAAAATCGGGTCTCACCCGTCCGTAGTGTTCACACATAATGTGTGAATACTAACACATTTTTTTCCATACACTGGTAGTGATAACGCGTTGGCTTAGCACTGCCGATAAGATAAGCTATAAGCCATAGGTGAGAACTGTCTACCGAAGAAAAAACTCGCTAACTTCATACGATGTTTGTTGCATTTGGAATGTAAACAGATCTGTATCGGTTTTTAGTGTTTTGTCCGTTGCTGTAAGATGCTGTTGAAAGCAAACAAAAAAATATTTCTAATCAATATTCGATTGATTGTCTTTTTGCGGCTGATAGCCTTGGCGTATTGCTATGGTTTTATCAACCAGAGCGGCACTATAATTCTCAACGGCATCATAATTTCATTATACATTTGTTATTTTTAGTTTCTAACTGATCATTTCTTCATGCTTGTTGGATTGAGTTTGTTTGCTGAGATGAATTCTCTGAAGGTGACGTGTTTTGTGACTTTAAAACGATACATTCGTTTGTGTTATCTGGTTCGGAAAGGTATTTAATTAATTAGCACTGTTTTGCGTTCGACTGCAATCTTTATATTGAAATTACATTTTTAAATACTTATACTCTATTCAAAGTATAATTTCCCTTTTCTAACGAGTTATTTTGGCATTCAGGATACTTTTTTTGAAACATACCCTCCAGTGTCGTTAATGTTAGGTAAAAAAAATCCTTAATTTGTCATTACTACTTCAAAAAAATCTGTAAAAATAAATTAAAGGATGTATTAATCGTATCGTCTTTTCAAAATAGGAAATATATTAAGTCCACCAATTATGTGTGAAATAGCGTACTGTACAAAGTATAACAGAGGATCAAAAAAGAATTAGAAAAATTGCAACATGAAATTGAATGATGACTAATGATGACAAAGCTGTATGAATAGCATATAGGTTGTACTTGCTGGCTGAAACCATAAGGCTATCAATTTTTAGTTCGTCAATGTGTATATATAGCTTCAGCAAGTTAGCGTGGCAATGCTTGTGAGAGTATTTTGAACACTTGAAAAATTGGAATAACACATTCCGTCCATAAAATGTTCACTAACATGCTCTTGAGCCGCTTCAATATCGCTCGATGCCCTCCGAAACCTGTACCGTACCGCATAGATTTTATCGCTTAACAATCGTTCTAATGTGTCTGCAACACCGAGCTACGATGCTTAAAGATTCGGTATCGGTTTGGCTACATTCTAATACACCGCTTGCGGTTCCACATGAACAATTGTGGTAACCTTTCATTGACTAAAAATTGATTCATTGGTTCATTGAACACAAGGCTGTGAATGTTTGTTTTGTCAGTTCTATTCTGGAAGTGGGCAGAATGGCTTCCAATTTAAACGCTAGACAGATGCATCGTTATAAATTTGAACGATTGCAATAATGAGAGTAGTGATATTTCAATCCCACTCCAGCAATGCATTTTAAGTAAGTAGTTTTTTTTTGTTAGTTGAATCGAAGTGTTGCTAGCGTAGAACAGAATGAGGATGCGTCGCATGAAAGTCAATTTCTTTTTCTGTCAATAGAATCTGCTGTGACGTTGATAAGAAGATGAAGAAAAGGCGACTTCTTGTAGGAGTCTGAATGTCTAGGTTTGTCGACTATGTACGCTTTAGATGATCATAGATATGGCAGCATGGGACATAATACGATTGCATATGCTTTTATATACTGAAACGGAAGCATTGCATTCGCTATGTACATTTAATTGACCATGAACAGCCATTTTATTTGTGTCAATTTCATGTAGAAACTTTATATAATTTCGAACTGGTTTTAAAATCCTTAAAATTCAATAAATATTCAATGTTACAGTAAGCATTTAAGAAACGCGGTTAATGTTTCCAGAAAGCGTCAGTGTATATCAAATTGAATATGAAATGTTTCACAGCGTTTAGCTACTTTATCCATTTTCTATGCGAAATTAACATGCAATCGTAGGGTAACAGTATCTAATATTGTTTGATTGATATTAAACGACAAATACGGTTACATTTTTTACTTTGCATCACATTTATCAAAAGACAGCAGTTCGGTAGATCATTCCGTCCCGTAATAGGAGGATAAGTAAATTAGTTTTGAAAATGTACTTTTGAAAATCCAACTGGTTTCTTTTCGTTCAAGTGGCGTAGCATGGAACCGACGGCAAGAACAATGCAACCATGAGGAGGGCGATGATGGGGCATTGCAAACCAGTAGCAAGCCAACGAATATACGATGCTGCGGTGAAAGAGCGCAAGCGTACGATACGGATTCTCCTCTTTCCGGGGTACCATTGAATGACGAAACTTGTGACGAAATCGCACGTTTCAAAGCTTAGTGCTCGAATACATTCGCTTGGAAGCAGTGTGTGTGTGTGTGTGTGTGTGTGTGTGTGTGTGTGTGTGTGTGGT
>JXXA01004535.1:0-15559 GCA_000956255.1 Anopheles punctulatus | reverse complement strand
AAGAGACCGGCCGAAAATTGGTACACTAACCCTATAATATAATTAGAAAAATATATGATAATCACAAGAATACAGAGAGAGAGAGAGAGAGAGAGAGAGAGAGAGAGAGAGAGAGAGACAAAGAGAGAGAGAGCGACGAGATGACGGCTGATGGCCACTCGAGGCCGAGCGTGATGGGAATGAACCGTCTGAATGCTTCGGACTCGAAAATCCTCCTTCATGGTTGTTTGCAGTTCGACCAAAACATTACAATTCCAGCTCCCGAAGTCTTTTGTTTCGAGGTTGCCGAGCATTACCGAGCCCACGAGCCGCTGGCATTATCTAATCGAAACACCTGACCACCTACCACCACCGCCTTCTTTCTGTAGTGTGACATTTTCTATCATTCCGTTAGAGCCCGTAAATCTTAGGTTAGCCTAGGTGGGCAAATCTCTCGAAATCTGGAACGTTTCAGCGGCCTCCATCTGTTCGGGATGGCTCATAGAGGAAGGGAGGAATGCAGGGATTTTCAACTCACTGGATGCTGCTCTGAGAGCCCACAAAGAAGAATATTAAGATAACGAAGAATATTAATCATTTTTATGTTTGTATGAAACTTTTAAATTGAATGCTTAAAATAATTCGAACCATATGCTGTTGACTCTGCTCGAAAATAATTATTTAAGAAATTGTATACTTTTTCCTGTAAATGCACCGAGCATGGAGTCCTTTGTGTTAAATCATTTTTATTTTCATACAACAAATTTACTCCTACACTTACTGTGCCTGAAAACCCCTGCAGATGATGCATCTGACAGCTGTCGTCGAGCATGACTACGAAGCCCTTAGCTCGAAACGACCGTAAAGGAAGCCAGAATAGCCCTGTTCTGAAGCTCCTACTCTCCTTCCCTTTCCCACACGTGAATGCGTGCGTGAGAAAACGGACATCCCGTTTCGAAACGACGCGCTTGAAACTCCCCCTCCTTATCGTTGGAATGGGAAACGCTTGCCTTGAAAACTCGGTACGCTTTGATGGAGACGCCTGGTCACGCGTACCGATGCGCTTTGGCTGCGCTCTGATCCCAGTGTCAAAAGGGCTGTGCGTGAGTGTGTGGATCGCAGGTGGCTCGGGAGAAATATTGACCGTTTGTTGGGTATAATTAGTGATAAATGGAGAGCATGTGGTGGCGAATGTGTCACACCCGACAGTGTCTGTCGGGCGTTGACGAAAAGCGTCAGTAAATTTCGCAATATCACCCCGGGAAACTCAGTCGGGCTGGGCTGTGCTCGTATATGAAAAACATGACTATACTATTTACACTTCTCTTTCTCATTCTCCCATTCCCGATTTCAGGTCAACGTGACTTTGCGCTTGAAGGGAAATGAAAGTTGATTTACACCACAACAATAGCTACAGCTCATCGCCGCATTTTTGGATTGTAAGTATCACGCTGGCGGTGGACACTTTCCCACGCCCACCAGCCACACAAGCACACGCATTCTTTCACTCATTTACCGACCACCGGCCACAGGCCACAGGCCGAGTCCGCCGTTCCGATGGCTATTCTTCCGAGGGATGAAACTTTTGCGTCGCTCCAACGTGACCTTGCGCTCGACGATCCTTTGAAATGACCGAAATTTATTACCACCGGCACGAGATCAAAGTGATGCCAACTTTTCCCCGCGCCAACAAAGGCTTCACGAGGCGAACAACATTAACAAAAAAAAAAGCATTGTACCTTCATCATGGAGCCGGAGCCGGAGCCGGAGCTTGGGCCAAAATTAAGTGCAAATTTAATGAGCTCCTCTTCGAGAAGGAAGTAGTTTTCGAGAAAACCTCAAATTGGACGGTGCGTAAACGGGTTCAAATTTGCCGGGGAGAGGGATTGACCTCGTTTGAAGGGGCGGGTTGTCGGGAAGATTTGGCCCCCGAAATGGGTTTGAATTATTAGCGACAGGTAATCATCGGCCCAAAATGAATGTCTATCACGCTTATCTGCGCTCTGATCGATTGCTACTCGAACGGGTTTCCACCACACGCTCGCTTTCGAGGACTTGCAGAACTTCCCTTGTGCTGCCGTATGCACAAGTCACACGAAAGGATTACGAGGCAGAAAATAAGCAGCACTGGTGGTGTTTCCGTTCCGTTCACCGATGCCGCGGCGTAAATGTTTTCGCTCGTTATTTCGCCGTTCATCGTTACTTACCGACCTCGATTAAATCTCTCTCACTCCTCTCTTTCCTTTCTCGCTTCTTTGCTCCGGTTTTCTTCCACAGGGTGCACTCTGGTGTACGGTCGGTATCATCATATTCGGCGCTGTGGCTGTGATTTCATGTTGGATAAAACGATGCAGGTAAATATGGCCGGACAAGGGGTAAAGGCACAGAAACTGAAACTCTGAGTTGTCGAAAAAAAAAGTATGGAAATCATTTCGCTCCCAGCGCCAGTGTCGTGTCGGGAAAATCATGTACTTGTACGTGTGTATGTATGTATGTATGTGACATGAGGCAAACGGGAAAAAAGCTCTGTGTGCATGTATTCGTATGGTAAGCGCACATCGAGTGCAATGTAATGAAATGCAGTGGAAAGGTGAATTGTGCAAAAATATGCCATAAACAGTGTGTCAACAGCCGGAGATTCGCCCGTACGTGTGTTTGCCCTCGGTTTTTCTGCATGTTGTTCACTGGCACAGCGGGGGGGAGGGGGTGAGATGGGCATCATGGAAATGCAGGTGACTGACAGCCAGGAGCAGTGTCTGGCATGTGGCATAAAATGTAACAATCGATCCTCTCTTCGCTTGCTCGGTGCAACACACCAGCCAACCAGTTACAACAAATCAAACATAGTACAGTAGCGCAAACAAACAAACAAAAAAGCAACCATAGAAACAAACCCCTAAAGAATAAGCAGCCCTGTACGTGAAAACTCCGAATCAACTATGGCAGGCAGGAGCGTGCTGCTGCGTGCTGGGAAAGGGAAAAATGAGGAATAAGGTACCTACACGCGCACTACGTGTTACCCAATCGAAATCCCCCCCCGACATGCAACCGAAAGAGTTGGGGAACGGATTGGTGAAATCCAATTCAAATCACATTTCAGGGCACCGCTGCGAATACGAAATGAAATTTACATCTCGATCCGTTCAACAATGCAATGTACGTAATGGCTGCTTCTCCTTTTTTTTCGGTCGGTTAGTTCGTCAGTCGTGTGCCTACTTGGTAGATAGGCAGATAGACAGAGAACGGGCAGCATAATGGAAAACAAAACTTTGCAGGTAAAACAAAGTGAACGAAAGAGAAAGCTTGTGATGGACAAAAGGTGGCTGCATACGTAAGCCGACGCAAGCAGGCTGAACCAAATGAATCCCACTGCGGCGTTCCCGCCTGGGTGGTGAAGGGCTTTTCAGGCGATTATTTGATCAGAACACAACCACCACATCCACCGCAGAACGCAGTAAAACAAACCTTCCATCAAAGGGCGGGCCGGGCGGGGCGCGGTACCGCTTGCAAAGCCGACCACACTCACACTGTCCTTCAAACACCCACCGCTACTGCTACTGTTTATTTTTAATCCATCTCATCCGGTAATGAATCGTACTCTGTGGCTCGGTGGTTCCAATAGGGGAAATGGTCGTGCTTGCCGGATGTGAGCGGGCAGTTTTCGAGAAGGTTACTTTATGTCCCTTTTTCGCTGTCCCTCGCTCGCTTCCGCAGCTGGGAGGTTTTCCGATAAACCACATAAAATAAGTAAAAAAAAACGCACACACACAAACACCCCAGAATGATTGATTATTTTGTAACCCATGAAAATTGATTTTAGATTATCTGCTCCCCTCCTCCAGTCGGTGGTTCTGCTGGTGGTGGCTAGTTCGTGGTTACGATGGGCTTTGCCTTCCTCCTAACCTACCCTGTTTCGGAAATGCAAATAAACTATCGGGAGCACAAGTACGGCCTAAAGCCGTACAACGATCCGTTTCGGTTCGAGTCGGTTTGCCCGTTTGTTGTTTTTCAGTAACGAGTTTTTAACGATCGTGTTACACTTGACCCTTTCGGGACGTGTCTACATCTTATCGTACGGCATTCGGAACGATATATTAATTGATCGATTGGAGGAATGGCTTCAATAGCTTGAGCCTCACTAGCACACTACAAAGCAAGCTAGTTCCAGTATTTTCTGGAGGCGAAGCTTCAAGTTCCACTCTCCTGTGAGTCTCTGAGCGCTTTCGCACGTACGTGCATGATTTATTATTCATGTGCACCAGTTTCATGCGCCAGTTGTTTGCAAACCGATGACAGTTTTGGGCCAAACGTCGCGAATTGCAATCCCTGGGCTGTGGTTTGTACAGAACTAGTGATATGCTTGTCGTGTTGATTTTTATAAATGTGAGGAAAAAATTCTCTTAAAATAAGAACGGTCTGTATATGATAACTCACATAACTCTTGCAAAGAATAAAAATAATGGATTGCTACAAAAAATAATCGGCAAATAATAAAACTTCTTGCAACCATAAAGGAACCAACTTTTTAATTAATCGATTCCACGTACAATTGATCCTTTTCAGTCTTTCTTGGAAATAATGCTTCATTTTAACGCTTAAGAATGAGACGACTCGCATATAGAGTTAAATTAAAAACACCCTTAAACCATTAAACGAATATAATACAAAAACGACTAATATGTGCCACATAACACAGAATCGAAAAAGCATCAACTCATTGAAGGAATTTTCCCAAAATATGTATTTTAAGCCTTTTTTTGTATGATTCGACACAAAAAGAATCTTACGTAACTCATTTGATTCTCGTAACTCTTAAATGAAAAATAACCTAGCACTCGCTCAAATCGATGCAATGCTCCTCGCACATCACTAGGCAAAGCAGCTTCCTTGTTCGGGAACAGTTTTGCAGTGAGCCAGGTCCAGCAGAAAATTTGAATTTAGAACTCCGCTTAGCTTCCATATCAAGCTGGGATTTATTTCCTTACACCATCTCGGCTTGGTGGCTTATCTTGCGATGCATGAGTGGCTTTCGCCAACTCTACCCAGCTGGAAAGTTTTAACAGCAACATGTCCTATTTTTCCCCTTGTGTCCTCACCCAAAAACTTCCACTCCATCCCAACCGACTGGGGCTGCATTTCGGTCGACGACATTTCGCTACGGATGAAACGATCAACCTTTTCCAGCGTACAGCCCACTCACACATACCCACACCGTTAAAGCGAGTCGAAAGGTCAAAGGGTAACCGGAGTAGAGTTTTGCTCGATCTTAATTTCTTGCACCGTGCCGTGGGCCAGGAAAAAAACCAGTCCGCAAAACCACGACCGCACCGCACCGCTCCGCTCCGTTGCACTAGCGCCTTTGCCCGCACCCGTCGTAATCGTTCGTCTCTTGTGTAAATCTCGCGGCGAAGAAGCAGGAGGAAAACCCTCCTTATGGTGGGGAAAAATGAGCCATTTTGTATGGGAAAATTATAAACCCTCCCGCTTCCACTGGCAGAGGTACGAACATTCGGGCTTTCTCTTTTCCATTCCATCTCGCGATTGCTTTGTTTCATTTGTTCCGGGTGTGCTTTTGTTTTGAAATTTTAATTTTGACATTTCGTGTCCGCTTGCTGACAGCGCTTTCTCTGCCCACGTTGCTTATCTGTTCTTAAATGCCACGCACACGCTCGTCCGCCTCTGCACAATGGGCTAGAACGTTACTTCGACGGGGGAGGACGACCACACGACCACAACACCGATGAAATACTAGCCCGCTCAGCTCAGTGGGCACCCAAGGCACGAGCTGAGTGACACAAAACAGCACAGCCTACTTGTTGATGTATGGCGTTGTAGAGACGAACATTGGACCGTCCGGCAGGACTGGCAGGAGGCTGAGCGTGCTGGGTGCACGTTTTCACTTTGGCGACATTTTCCACAGTGTGCTGGAAATCTCCAAAGGGGTGACGGTGAAATGAAATTTTAAAAATTCATAACTCAAACCTACGCTAGCAGCCGGGTCCGGCCGATGAAATGCAACCAACCGGCCGGACCTTCCATCAAAGTGTCAAGCTCTTCTTCTCGTGCTACAATAAGAAACCGAGATCGCATCGCAATCGCTTCGTATAATGAAACCGACCGAGACTGAGACATCTTGCTGCCTGTGAGCCACCCGGACGACCTTTTTTTCGCTTCAAACCGGAACCGGGAGTGATTCGCTGGATTGACCACCCGCCGTGCACCCGCTGGGCTAGTCGTTCATTGTCTGTGGATAAATGGACCTTGTGTGTCCAAACACCCCAAAAGGAAGACGAAAAACAACAGCTCAATCTTTGAAACCCACGACGCAGATCCAGCAATAAGACGGCGTTAACGACAGCCCACGTACGCAGCGCAATAAGGCGTATATACCAGTACAGAATATACCTTTTTAAATGTCATAGGTTCACGTCGCTCCTCAGAGAGGATGGGAGAGAGCAAGGGAGAGAGAGAGCATTCTAAGAGGTTAGCTCAGTTCCAAAAAAAAAAAACATTCGTACCAATCTCGTCTCGGTGGCTAAAAATGACACATTTATTTCGCTTTCCAACACACGTGTTTCGCACGCTTCGTTTACTTGGGTTTATTTGACTTTTCCGAATTAGCACGCAGCGAGAAGCGCAACGAAAAGCGGTTGTCAGTAAATGGTTTGATTAATTAACCGACAGTCAGCCTACGAGCCAGGAGAAACGCTCCACGAGCCGATCGCTGGTGACCTAAAGAAACAACACAAACACACACACACTCAGCCAGCCAGCCAGCCAACCAGCCAGCGAGCCAGCTAGCTAGCTAGTAAATGGTAAAGGCAAGTTAGCTTCACGAGCAAAATAAGTTCCCACCACCGGCGTGTCCTACGAACGCACGAACCGAAACTCCCTCGCTCATTACAACCAACGCAGGTCCCCCTTCCAACGCTGGGTAGGTGGTTCGATTGCACCAACACACAGCGCTTTTGTCGGGTTCGCTTTCCCACACCTACGCCACGGCACGCAGGTTTCGGTTGCGTTAATTCACGCCTGGCTTCTGCACACAGCGAACGCGAACCTGTGCGGACTCCCCGGGATTCATATCCGTTCCGTCCGTTGGCGCTGACAGGTGGAGAACTCTAGTGCTACGGCATGGTGGAAAATTGGAAAAAGTGCATCGACTGAACCGATGCACTAACTGCCCGTGTGCGTGTGCTTACGCCAGTGTTGCTGACGGGTGTAACGTGAAGTTGAGTTGTTTGCACAAAAATGCCAAACACTCGGTGGAAGGCTGAAGGCTGCCAACGGCAGGCGTCTCGCTAGAAGTGGAGCCGGGAATTCGGACTAGCTCGATAGTCGCAAACAAAAAAATCGCAACCCATCGAACTTTGATCGAACGGCTTCCGGCGTTTTGGATGGTGGTGCATGGTAAAATTTTATCGCTCCGTATCGATCGTAGGCTATAGTGCTAACGTCATAAAAAGTGCGAATTTCAGTGTTCCAGAGTTGTGACGCGAGGTGCCAAACGGTGTGCTCAGGAACGTTTCTTCATGCTTTTAGATCCTTCTGCAAGAGAAGTCCGTCAAAGCGTTTGTACTAGCCTGTCGCTGTTCTGGGAACGTTGTACGAATATCCAAGGCATCGAACTAGGAACTAGGTTCGATTGAAATTTTCCCAAATGTGATTCATCCCCAACCCGGCCTTTTTATGTTTCATGCCACGAGTGGCAGGTGGTGTTAGATGCTCTCCCCAATCTATACTGCTGTCCCTAATTGCTCCCTTGCTACGACATGTCTACACGTGACGGCCGGCAAAAGTCGGCGACCGGCAGCGGCCGTCTCTAGCCAGGTGACTTAATGCGCTTACTTGCACGTCATTGTTCTCGCGGCTTTATGCAGTTGGCTTCTCGCGGCACTTCCCCTACGCCAACACGTGTATCGGCCAGGTGATGGTAATAACTTGAGCACGGTTCGCTTCGCACACTAGCTCCTACGCACATCGGTTGATTTACCCAGTGATTGAATTCGAAAGCAACAAATGTACCAAAAATACGATGCAGTACACGCACGTTGAAGCGCGCTTTAGACACGTGCGCTGCAAGAACTCGAAAGCAACACCTCACTGTCGGCCTCTGTTACACTTGAAATTGCTGCGCTTTGGTGTTGCTCCGTAAATTTGTGCTTAATCTTCATGCACGTGACATTTGTTTTCTGAAAAACGCTTTATAAATCCATTCCCACACCCGACGTCCTTGAATCCTCACCGAAAAAAAAAACACCCACGCACACAAACACACACCCGCAATCCCCTTCCCCGAACTCTAGGATACAACGAACAAACATCAACCATCATCTGCTAGCTCACAACATCAAGACTCATCACGTTCATCGCAGCCACCGGTCAGCACGGTGCAAAGGGAACAACAGCTGCCGACGCCGTTGCCCCAGCAACAGCAGCAGCAGCAGCAGCAGCAGCAACAACAGAAGCAGCAACCATCGAAACCGCACCAACTGCACCTACCGCAGCAGGAGCAGGCGGAGCTATCGGCGATACAGGAAAAACCATCAGAACAGAACGTCCAAATCCACCATTGCCAGCCGGCGGCACCGCGACTCGATACGCCGGGCAAGCTTCCCAAGGACGGGACGGCCGCCGGTGCGCCGGTGTCCTTTTCCTTCTACAAGACAATCAATACGGTGATCAAGAGCAGCCGCAAGATTATAGTGCGCGTCTGCGAGGTGACCAATGTGAAGACCAAGCTCAAGATGTTTAATCTCTACTCGACCATGAACAAGCGCAATGGCGCGGACGATAAGGAGGCGAAGGAGGTCGAAACGACCGGCCACGATCGGTTCTGCCAGGAGCGACCCTCGAGGTAAGTTCGGCGCGACGACACAGGTGTGTGCTACTCTCGCGCCTGCGACCCCAGACGCAGTGCAATGGACGTGATGTTGTGAAAATTGTGTGCCCGAGCACGTGCGCCTGCTGACAGGTGACAGTTTTTTGACAGCTTTAACCTCGTCTTAAGTGGCTCCAGAAAGGAAGTGGCAATACGGTAGGCAAACTTCATACCTTGAGGCACGCGGCAACAATCTAGAATGAAGAGGCTTTTATCGACCAAGTATCTGGTTTTGTGCTATCAATTACACCACTCTAATTTCCATAACAAAGTTTTTTTTGTCATCAAATGGCCACAGTTGATCTGAGTGCCAGTAAAAACACATCGCATAAGTTTGGAGCACTTTTCACTTACAACAGAAGCAGCAGTGAATAGTGAACACGAAAAAAAACAATGGCCCATAACTTACTTGTAGTGGAACAGAAAAACGAACGAACGTTGTCCTAACGATTTCCACTTCCTTCCTGCACTTACTAACTGCATCTGTTGCACACACACACACACACAACCAAGCGCGCGCGCGCGGGAGGACCTGTGTTTTAGCCCCTGTGCGGCCACCTGTACTCTGCCTCCCCCTTTTCGGAGCCCTCGAAGCGCGATACTACGGCACTGCGTTCGCACGAAGCTTATTAACACTAAAATCGCATTTTCTGCTTTTATTCTTTTTCTCTTTCTCTCTCTCTCTCGTTCTCACTCTTACATCTCCTTGGTTTCCTACTCCTTGTTGCATCCGGTTTGCATCCCCGAATGGTTTGCTCACGCTTCCTTCTATTCTATTTCTCGGCTGCATTCGAACTTCTCCAAACCATCCTTTCTCTGTTCCCATAACTATTTGCCTATGCATGTGGCCTGTGGCTGTTCTGCGAATGATAACAATGCATCCCGGGCACGCAAACGCAAACACACATACACCACAACCGTACACACACACACACACACACACGTTCATTAACCTTTCCTAGGTCGAGCTACCGGCGGAAAAAGAGAAAAATGAGACGTGCCCAGTCGGCGGCCGAGTTTCAGGAGCCGCGCGCCGAACCACCCCTTACCGCCGCCAGCAAGCGCATGCTGTTCAGGTAATTTAATGGTGTTACACCTTCAACCTTGCGCCTTTATTCTTCCTCATTACCTCACTTTGAATAAATTCATCCCCACGCTCAACTGGCTGTCAGAATTCCTTTTGTTTCCGAGGCTTGCGCTTAATTGTTTCCCCCCCACAATCTCCCTCGCTCCACCGTTTTACGTTGTGCATCATAATTTCGTCCCTGCTCTGGTCGCTTACCGCACGGCGCCACCGTTTTCTCTTCGCTTTCCACAGGGGCCGATCCATCAGCTCCGAGCACGACAACAACTCCGAAACAGAGCACTCCGAACGTTCGCCGCTGGTCAGCGCCAAGCTCGACTCGCTGGCCAAGTTCCTCTTCAGCCGGAGCCTGCTGCAGGACAGTACGAGCGCGGCCAAAGAGAACGATTCGCCGACAAGGTTTCTATGCCCTTCATACTACTCCATACTCCATACTACTCCATACTTCTTCATACTACCTACTACTGCTACTACCTTCTACTACCACTACTACCACTACTACTACCGCTACAACAATGTTCAACCGTACTCTGTTACCATACTGTAGCCACTTTCTCAACTTACTTTATTGTTGGTTAATGTTCTGTATCTGCATTTGGATGTATACATGCACAGTCTACTCACACAACAACATATCTCACATTTACAATCACGTGTCATCCCTGATCGATTTCCCATCGGTTTCTTCCTGCTTATTGGAACAAATTCCCTGATTTGTATAATTATTACTTTAATTGTTGAATGATTTTTTTCTTCTATTCAATCTATTCTGTTGCCTTCTTTCTTGTACAATTCGTACGTTTTTCTTAACCGTTTTTGGTATTTGATTTTCTACATTTTTCCTATTTTTTATATCTGTCTCTAATTAATATTTATTATTTTTTCAATTCTGTCTTATTTGTCTTGCTACATCCATACATACACAAACACCCCACATCTAGCGCGTTGCCTTGCTGAGCAAAATAGATACTTCATTTGAATCGACTCAATTTTATTTTCCCGGAATAATGGGACATTTTGTGTCTAGAGTTTGTGTTTCATTGTTCTTCGCTCTGTTATTTCTTTCTTCATTCGTTCGTTCGTTCGTTTGTCCATCGCGTTCCCTCTGAACGTAGTTCCTTTTGTCCTTCTTCATTTGTTCAATAATAATGTACGAAGCTAGAGCTAGTCGCTTTCTCTTACGTGACTTTGATTCACTTCTATGTTCTAGTGTAGATGGCATAAATCAATACGGAGCTGATGTTGAAATTCCAGCAGATCGGTTTACAAGAAATCTATTCGATGAAGCGAAGGTTGAGGCTCCCAGAACACTGTAGCAATGTGTTATCCATCCTATATTTATCTTTCTAATTAAGCCGGTGATTAACTTTCCAAAAATGAATTTAACTTTCGGAAAATTCCTCTTAATGGCAGCCGCTCGGTTGGCTAACTGATCCAAATGAACCTTTGCGAGATTAAATCTGTCACAATTTTTCACCGTATTACGGTTCCGTGATGAACCGTCGCGTGGAAAACTCGAAGGAAAGAAAACTTGTTGCCATAAATAGTGCCCCGCAGCGAAAAGTTGCGATTGCCACGAGATCGAGCAAATCTCTTATCTCTGCCCACCGTTCGCATGTCCTCAGCCCGGCGGGAAAGCGGAAAGAACAACGAGAACTTTTATTTGCCTTTACCGTAAATGATAAATAGAACAAAAGTGGAGCAGAATCCACGTGAACTAGCATGCTAACAATTTCTACCATTCCATCGCAACTAAATGGAACGGCTCCGGCTGCGGCCGAAAAGGGGTCAACAACTGGTACTTCGTACTAATTGGAATTCGCATTTATTTACCACCCAACGGAATCGAGCTTCCCATCTTGGGCCACAACTTTTTCTTTCGCACACTTGAACCTCTTGAAAGCTCCCGCGAGGATGCGATGGGTTTGCTCTCGCTTTTGCTCGGCTGATGTAATGGATAGAATATGCTGAGAGATGCGAATAAGAAAAAAAAACGCACAAGGCAAACAAAATCGCGATACAAACGTTCCCTCCGTTGTCCATGTAATGACTCTTCCCAGCTCCTGCTGACATGAAGCTGACTTTACTGACATCGAAAAGAATTCTTGTACTCTCGAGGCTCGGCCGACGGTGGTGGAGGTATAGGTAAAAAGTTTTTCATCCGCTTGCGATAGGAAATCCACTGCGTACGCCTTTCCGCTAGGGGAGGATTCGTGTTACATTACCATTTCTGCCAACAGCTTCCGTGCAGCTAGTTTCCCGTTCATCTGCTACGAACAATTATTTCTATCTCATTGCCATTCTACTTTCACTTCAATCACTTGTTTTTCGTCGTTGTGTCTTGTCCCGTGCTATAATTTTTTGTTTCCAATATTATTTGCTTTAAGTTTTTTGCCCGTTTTTTGCTGAGTAGATAAGTTAAACTTTCACTCCATAATTGAAGGTCCAAAAACTATGATTAGTTTCTTGCAAATGGCAACCGATTCGTACACGACAAACACTAAACAGAATGCCTATGACCGCACGAAACACGTGATACAATTAATCAACAATAAGTAATTTAGTAGTAGCGCTAAGCTTATAGTAAGCCAGAACTGAATATGTAAGCCGAATCATCGAATTATGAGACAATAAACTAGACCGCCAGTGCACGGTGGTCCCACAATCGAATCGATTCCAAATTCTCCTTGTCGTGCCGCTGCAACCGCCCGGTGCGACAGATGTCAATTGAAGTGTCAAAAATTAGTACACCTGTAAACACAACACACACACACACACACACACACACACACACACACACACACACACACACACACACACACACACACACACACTCTGTCAAACGGTTTTGTGCAACTCACGCCAGCACCTACACGCTCAACTACACATGGTGCAGATGAAGCCAGACTCGAGCGAACCGATGCATCCGGATGCAGTTCGATAATGGAGTGTGCAATTTGTTTTCCCACATTTATTTTCGTTTTTCTTCTTTTGCTACTACTTCACTGACGTTTCATTGACGTTTGGTTTCCTTCCACATCTGTAGCGTCCATTCGCTTCTACTTCGATTTTCTCCCTATCATTCTCATATATTACTTCGTTTTTGTTTTTTTATTCAATTCATGGCATTTCTTTCAGCTTTCTAGTTTCACCTCTTTTTCTCTGTCTCTCTTTTTCTCTGCCCTTTTAATCTTTGTGATGATTTTATAGTGTTTCGTTCACCTTTTTCCCTTACTCTTAGCGACTTAGTCTCGTTAGCTGCTAGCTGCATTACTTTGTAGCAAAAGTATACACAGTACGGTGAAAAGGAAGAGCGTGCAACATTTACGCTCCTTGTACAGCTGTCATTTACGCCGCCTCCTACCCTCTCGGCCTCCTAATCCTCCGAAACAACCCTTCTAAAATGGATAATTTAATGGATCTTTCCTCAGCCAAAGTTCCTCCCCAGCCCTCCCGATGTTGCATTGCTCTGAATGTGATTCCAGTAATACCTCACCCGCTGCCGACGATGCATCTCTCCAGCCCATCGAGCGCTTCTTACGATTGGTGTTGTTTGGCAGCAACTTTTTCCTGCTTGCAAGCAAGAGCCTTCACCGGAAGAGTGTGTCGGATGAATATTACATTACCCACACGTTCGTAACTTTGTTGCTAATCCATGCGCTGGAGCTATTTATACTCGAAGCGCACGAGCGGCACACGGTACGGCCTTCGGTTTCCACGGGTTTCCACGAGCGATGGATACCGATGGTGCCACGGCTGTCCGTTATCAATTTAGTGCTCCAAAAGTTTAGTCCTCCGTGCAGGGCCCCATCGTTAGAGCGCTCATTCCTGCTCGACTTTCGCTCGACCCCGTGCTGCCAAGATCTTACCATCCCACAAAGCCCCAGCTGGGCGTGGAAAGCGTAATGCGCAAATAATGCGCCTTTCATTTCGTTAGCTTCTGTTCGTTATCACTATCTCTTCATCTGAAACCATCATCACCTACCCTTCTTCGCGCGTGCATTCTGATTCTTTTTCAATTGTTATGAGTTATCACCAGCCAAGACTTACGATATTAAAACGTTCTTCCAATGTCGCTGTCTTTCACATGCCCGATTTCGAAGATGTTTCTCACTACCTCCTCGTTCGAGCGTGTTGATGTTGTTGTACTTGCTTCCCCCGGTGTTGTGCTCTGTCTCTGTTTTGATGTGTCCGTTTCCCCGTTGATGTTCTGTTTTATTTCTACGCTAAACTCTTTGTTCTCCAAACAAAGTCCCGCCACTGGCGGTTCAGCAGTTCAAACCAAATTTCGCGCATCGGCTGAAAGTACTGCAAAAATGGAAGGTAATACGAACTGCTTCTAATACAAATGGACATACACACGCGATCGTCCACGAACCAGCCACGAACGGCACGAAAACCCTCATTAATAATGAGGACCAACGCCATGGACCATGTGCCCGAGGACGCCTGGTCATTGTCACCGACAGTTTCTTCGACACTAATGCGATTAGTGGTGCAGTGCAGCGACGTGGTACGGCCAGAAACCACTCACTGCCTTCCGATTATCGACGGCCACAATGCGAGTACGGTATGCCAACCGAAACGCACCACGTGGCCACGGTACCCAATAAGCCCAGTGACAAAGGAATGCTCCGGTCGGAAAGACTTTTACGGTGGAGAAAGTCGATATAGGCGACATAAACAAAAAAAAAAGAACAGTGCCATTACCATCATTGACCGCGGTCGGAATGTTACTTATCTCCTTGTCTCCATCACGGACTTCCCACTACTTGTATCGCCTCCATCATCTTCTTGTACATATACAACGCAAGCAAGTGCTCGATCCCTAGTGCCCGGTTACGGATAGTTTTCAAATTAGCTAGCGCACGACCTAGAGAATGCACTTGACGGCTAGTGGCGTCAGGCGTTGTTATATTGTTTTGTTTTGTTTTTCTGTTTGTTTTCGATGTCAAAACTTGTCCCCAACACAAACGCCCCGACAGGTTTGTATAGTCGTGTTCCAGTGTTGTGTTGCGTTCGATATTTCAATCTGTTCCTTTTCTACTCTCTAGCGTTTTCTTTGTCTCATTTAGTATTTTCTTCTCCATCAATATATACATATATAAATACACGTATCAACTAGTGATTTCATAGTGCTGTTTTGGGGGAATGAAAAGTGGGAGAGAACAGAGGACAGGGGTTCCGGGTTGTGGGGGGGGAGGGGGGTCGGGAAGTTGGGTGCAAATAAATTGCGAGTCGCGGGACCAGAAGTGGGAATGCCGGAATCGGTACCGAGTGCCGTTTTCGCTGCACGTTCTTCCATCACACTAATCGCCTTTGGTTCGGTTGCCACCGGCTTTCTCGTTTGTCTCCTTCCGCAGACACAGTGTGCGGTACCAGCAGTATACGGCGTTGGACAGTGGCATCGGGGCGCCGGATCGCAGTCCGCGGGAGCGTGCGGCCCGGGAGCGAGCGTATGCGGCGTGCCAGGAGTGGCTGCAGAACACGGGCGGCCGGTACGAATCCATCGCACACCTAGATGACATCGGGTCGCGTTCGAATAAGCACTGGTTCCTGCTGAACGACTGCACGGTACGGCACGGCCACGGTGTGCGAGAAGTCACCGCACCCCC
>JXXA01004532.1:0-15848 GCA_000956255.1 Anopheles punctulatus | reverse complement strand
ACACACACACAAGGAAGCGATTTTTATTCCGCCCGCCATCAGCATTAAAAAGGGTTTTCTTACGGGCCCGAATTAATTATAGGCTGCGGCGTTTTATTACGCTGCTTGAGTGAAGTTGCGCTTGTGCTCGTTGTGTTCTCCGGGCGTACGCGAGACCTTCGGAGATGAGTTTGAAAAAAAAGGGAAAAGAACGCACGAAAAATCACACACACACCTATTACCTAACAAAAGATGCCAAACTCAACAAGGTGAATTGGATGGGAAGCAATTAAAAAAGGCAACCAAAGTCAGCGCCCGATGGACGGATCATCCCGGACGGTCCATGAGTTTGAGTAATCATCACTAATGGATGGTGGAATAAATTAAGGAATAATAAGGAAGTCAAACCGACTCCTCGGGCACCAGTTTGCCCAGGAAGGAGCCTTCTTGCTTCGCATTCTGATTCCAACATGGCTAACTATTTCCGCAGGGCTTTCATAGTTTCGGTCCGCTCGAAATGGGGTATGCGCGTGTGCCCACCGGGCAGACAAGGGGCTGCAACCGAAATTAATTATGTGTACGGAGAAGATAATCATAGCTTGGCCGCAGCGAACCCTTTCGGGAGTGAGTAAATTAACACGTCGCTTTTTTATGCTCGCAAATCCTTCCACAATTCACACTTCTGTGGTACGCCCGGAAGCAATGCGGATCCTCTGTCAGCCAGCTCACCCACATCCATTGGCAGGATATGGTAGGGTGTGGTGGACAATAAAGCGGTACGTGGGAGTTCTTATACTTTTTTTCAAAATTAATTTGCAAACCAAAAAAAACATGTGAGATCCTTCAACTCAGATACGAAATTTTGGATGTAGATTTAAATTTTTAGATGGTTTTCTTTTGTTTATATGGAACGTTTTCTAATCCAAAAATGAGTTCACTCAGCATTTATTAATAATTAAAGCTAAATCGCGATAAAAAACATCTGAGTATTAAATTTAAAAAAATATGATTTTCAGGTATTTGAATCAAAATTATTTTAATAAAATTTGTCTTAAAATAATTTTTGTTTTTATTTTCAAATAGTCTGGTGGTGAAATTCACAGTTTAGGAAGTGATATGGAGGAGTTTTTTTTTCTCTAAAATGTGCAATTTAAGACTTTAAATACTATGAAAGTGTCCTCCAATTTCTCCTCTTGATTTAATTCTCTCCTCTCCTACTGATCTAAAGCCAAAATTGTATAAATTTTGTTGAAATTTCTAAAACGATGGTAAATCATGGGCAAACGCATATTTACGATATCAATCTAATGGTCTCAAGTTTTTTACTTTGGAAATAAAACTGGCAATTCTTCTTCAAAACAGCCTAATGTTCCATTCAATAAACCTCAAACGAGAAATTAATCGCTTCCCGAACGTGAACTTTAAATCCCTCCGGAAATCACACCCTATTGCAAGTGTTTATTAATTTCGTGCCAGGAGGAAACCAAAGCAACCGGCGAAGCAATCTTTTCCCACAACGCCAGATCCCTCCATTCCCTCTCCCCCCCCCTCCTTCGGTCCACTCATCTCACTGTTGGTTGATTCCTTTGATGGTGATGATGGAAAATCTCCAGAGTAAATAAACAGTGGGACAATTTACGACATGAGGCCTTCTTCCTGCTGCCTCAAGTGTTACTTTTTCGGGTGCTCGTTCCCTCCCTCCTTGCGCCTCTCACCGCCCGAAGGTCGAGGGTGACGAGTGGGTGTTACGTGTGGTGTTTAATTATTTTGCCTCCCAAACCCAACCAACCAGACACTTCTTCGCACCCCAACCCGCAACCACATCAGAGGGCTCCGACGTAACCGCCGAAAACCTAAATTTCGGGGGAGCGCAAAAAAAACACATTTCTTCAGGGTTTTCCTGTGCACACACTTTGGGGATCTCCTTTCAACACCGCCCAACCCCTCCCGAAGGCCCCCCGACCGGTTCTCCGACAAACATCGATTCGGAAGCGAAAATGGTAGCAAAAGGACGCAAAATGTAAGCTTTTCAGTGTTTACCTTCGGGATTTTTGGTTCTTCCAGCAGTGATGGTAGTAGCTCCGATTTTCCCAGGTCGTGCCGGGTGCGTGTGGGGGACGAGGTGTGGGTTGAAAAACAAAACACTCACACAAGAGGCTCGGTCAAAGCTCTCACTTCACACTAGCGCGGTAGCAATAAACGTAGCGAGTATGGAAACGAAAAACACATCGATTCGAAAAACAGACAGTACACACTCACTCTCACTTGCACTTTTCTCTTCGTAAACGAACCGGTCTGCACCTATAATCCTTTTCAAATGCGATATTTTTTTATTATTTTTTTTTGCTTTCCTTCACTAGTCGACTGTTGCTGTGCGTGTATGGTGGGTGCGTTAGATGGGACAGGCTCACTGGATCATTATTTATTTATGCTTCGTTTTTTTTATGTGCTTCGCGCTCACGTCAGACACCACGCACGGAAATGGTGCGAGAATTCGATCATTCGCCGGTCGTACAGACGCGGAAGCTGTTTTTTTAATTTTTTCACCACTTTTATTCCAGTTGCTGGGGCTGATGCTGTGGACACTACGCTTACTGCAGAAGAAGGAAAGGGTGGAACAATAAAACAAACTAACCTTTATTAAACAAACCACCGTACGTGCGTACCGGCGGAGTAGCGTTTGGAAATCCGTTTTTTCTTTTCAGCTACAACACACACTCAACCACACACAACACAACAACACTTTATGGCTGGAGCACCACTTTCAGGCCGGCTCTCTTTTGATCTGCGAGCGAAATTCATACACCTCACCGAAAGCGGAACAGGGACACGAGGAGGGGGAAAGGACGAATTGATTAAAAAATAAAATAATAACTTCGCCGCACCAAACAAACCTAGAAAGAACGGAGAGACCCTTAAAAAGCGACTGTCCTTCCTGTGGGTGGCGGGATGCAGAAAGTAAATCACGTTTCGAGCAAAATCAATACACGCCCGGCTAGTGTCACGGCCCCGGGCGGAAGCGGATCGGAAATCGCCGATTTCCACTCGATTGGCCACCGAGCGACCGCCACACGTGAGCGAAGAAGGGGTTGAAATTGCCGGGCTTTCCTAACCGAAACCGAAGCTCTCGGGCTCAGCTTACGGTGGTGATAATTTTAACTATTTCTGTTTTATGCTTTCTATTTTATGTGTGTTTTTTGGTTTTGCCTCTACACAGAACGAACCACCAGCAGCACTAAAACCGGCAATGCAAACGCTACGAACACCAGTACCGGATGCCGTTTTGGCAGGGAGACACACACACACGGCAACTACACGACCGCACGGGACGACGCACGAGATGGAAATAAAAGGTTTGCTAGTGAGGCAGCGCTGTGGTTAGAAGTGCTCGACGACGCGTCAAATTTGACCATGAAACGGCTCTAAGTTCCATAGTGAAGCCGAGCTGCGCAACGCGGCGCACGAAAGAGATGCAGAATTTCCGAATTTCGAACAAACGTCGATTCGAATCGCCGTGCGAGATAGGCAGCTCGAATTGCGCAAGCGAGATGGGAGACAAACTGCTCGTGTCCGAAACGACTCGCACTCTGGGAGTTTTTGACACACGAAACGGCCATGCTCATTTTTATTGCAATATTTTGAAAAGTGACCACGAAGGACGACACAAATTGACAGTGTGGCAATGGGAAACAGCAAAATTTCAATCGAAGTGTTGCATTATGCCTCTAGGACTATCCAACAATCTCGAATTCGACTCTGATGGCCCGTGGTGAGCCATATGTAATACACAATTTTTATTTCATAGTTTCATTATTCATTATTGGACGGTGGTATACTGTTTCGCATACTAAATTGACATATGAAAGAAGGATTGCGCGCATCCTTCGCTTGGCGATTTTTGTCCTTTCGATTCTTCTGCGGACGAAAGCTAAGGGAACATGATTAAGATGAGTGTTGTAATTTTGAACTGATAGGAGACATTTGAGCGGAGTCACATGTTGAGGTAGTGTTCGAATGGTGGATCACGCGAAGGTATGATCCCGCGATTCATTTCTCTACCAGAACAAATTGTTTTTGCGTCTTCACTGAACTTGGAGTCAGCATAAACAGAGGTGTAGTTTGGATAAAATCTGCTTTATTCAAATTTTTGTTCTTTATTTGATTTTTGTTAGGACACATCGAAAACAAAAATGCTTCTTTTTGCTGCTTTTTATGCCATTTTCATTTGGTTACTTTTTGGTTGATTTATAATTGCAATTTAACCGACCAGTTATTGCGTCCCTCAGTAGCAATCCTTTGAGAGTTCGCGGTGGATTATGATTTCCTATCGGCCCCGATGGCTGCGTATGTAATACCCGTTCGATCAGCTCTCTGGCTTATAATCCGGTCAGATTTGGAGTACCTTTTTTAAGCGCTTTTCTGAGCACAGTCCTTGCACACGCCGTCCGGAATGGTGCTCGGATTTGCGTTAAATGGCCGCATAACAAGAGTGAAACTGAGCCGAAAGTTGTGGAAAAGTGTTGAACAACAGTAACAGAAAACCGAACGAAAAAAAAACCGATTCAAAACGATAACATGAAAATAACGAGCCTCGCACACACACAAAATGAAATTCCACTTAACTTAACCGGGGGATGCCATTAATCATTAGGATTTCTCGGGCTGCACATACATATACCTGCCGAAGGGAATAAAAGAAGCGCCATGAAAAAGGAAGCAAAGAGCCCAAGTCCAGCCGACGGTCAGCCACAACACCCCATGCAGCCTCCTACGACTGCAACGAGATTAAGGGTAGCGGCATAGACAAAAAAGCGAAAGGATGAAAATAAAATAAAAATAAAACCTGAAGCATCCCCGGGGCGAAATGCATGCAAACGGGTTGAAAGGCTCTACGCCCGGAAGGTGCGCACCCGCTCTTGGACGGTTAGAAGTATTAAAACAAGCAGCGAAAAGAGAAGCAAAGCGAAACACAAACACACCCCGGACGCAGCGCACGATAGAAGACCGCAAGAATTCGACAAGAATGGAATTACACTGCACAATCGAGAAGAAAATGAAAGGAGAAAAGCGCACAAAACCCAAGAAATCGGTAACAGACAGCGGTAGCGTCGGCCAGGAAGGAACAAAATAAAATAAAAAAAACACCCATCCACTATGTGACGGGAAGGCGTAAAGCATGGGCCAATGTTGGCTAAATTTAGTTTCCTCGACTTCAGCACCGGTGCGGCGTGGTTTGGGATCGAGCGGAATGGGAACGAACAATAGAACACACCGGGGCGAAAAAAAAAATTAACCACTTCTTAGAAGATGCAGATGCAGTGGCCTGTAGCTAAGAAATGGAGTTGAAATTGCATCGTTTATGAGAAAATATGTAAACAAAGCCATGAAAATTATCCTTGAAAAAAAAAAGGAATTACTAACAATGAATGACAAAAACTTAAAATGAAATGGTAATAAAAACAAATAAACCTACGTTAAAAATGTGAAACAAAAATCAAAAAACAAAATTAAACTAAAGGAAAGGAACTATTTTTATTAAGAAGGAGTAAGCAAAACTTACACACACGGATTATTTATTCAACTGCGAATGTATGTTTGATTACTATTATATGGAACTTATTTATTTATTTTTTTGCTAAGCAACTATTGTAATGTATTTATCATTATTGCAACTATTAAAAAATCCAATCTTCAAATTACTTAACTTTTTGAGTTTTTTCTTGTACTTTCGATTTTTTTATTGAGTTTTATTTAATTTTTGGGCGTGATTTACTTCGCATTTTATTTTTAAAATTTACGTATTAACTTTATGTTAAATGATACTTATTTTTTGGTTCATTATTTCCAGCACTAAAACTTCGTGTGATAAAATCTCAATTTTTTCTTGATTTCAATAATTTATTACATGTTTGTCACTATACTATTTTTATTTTAATGTGTCAATAAAAACTGTCTTTGCATGCTCTTCGCACAATACATACTCAGAAATAGGTAAAATCCTAGTAGTATTTTTGTCATTTTATTATTTTCTAAGCTAAAAAAAAAGCTGCCACCGTCCACGAATGTGCAGCAAAACCTGATTGCTTCTGTTGTTTGGCCAGATAAAAAAGAGCGCTCGGAGCGCTTTGCAGTGTGCAAGTCGAAGACGAACAAAGACTCGGACAGCGGAGTGTTCCGTAACAAAATATGCCTTTCGCTGGGTTGGTGCCCTGTGCTGGGACTGTAGGGGTGGTTTTTGCACTATAGGGATTTTACGCTTCGCATATACCATCAGCACCGACCCGCCGTCCACGCCACGCCAAGATGGTGAATCTTCGGCCTGCATGTCTGCAGCGTGTCTGGACGACGTCTTGCGAAACGGACGACTCCCCGTGCGAGAGTCCAATGGCCCCGTGTTCCACACGTTTGTGTGGTACATTGTTTGTGCTGTTAGCATACGCGATGCACTGCTACCGGTTGCTGTCCGCGGGAAGCAGAAGATGCAAAACCGTACTGTGCGTTCGGAAGAAGGTATCGATTTTTAATCCACACTCAGACCGTACAAGGTTTTGGACGGCTCCAAAATGGAACGACCGGACCCGGGGTCCCCGTCCCCCGGGGTTGGGGAGGTGGAAGGATGCGAGCAAGTGTCAAGCGTATTGTAGACAGAGATTTATGTTCCAAGCGCGCTCGCTTCGATTTCCCGTTTCGGCCCCCAAGCGCTGTTTCGCTGTTTGGAGATTTGGGGAAGCCGTCGGAGGCTAATTTAGGAAGCGCATCCAAATGCAACCAATCTCGAGTGTCATTCGGCTTGGACAGTCGGCGTCGGGCGTCGTTTCATGGTGCGCATCAGTAACGGGAGGGGAGGCAGTAAATTAGTGTGGAAACAAAATATATGTTTATGCGTCTCCCATTTCAACACGCGGAAGAAGCCGCGGTTAGATGAACTTCTAATTTTGGTATAGTCCAACGGTCACATAATGCCAACCCGGGCTCCCCTTGGGCCCCGGATGCATCGCGGGCGGTGCATGCATGCTCGTCGAAAAATTGGGTAATTAGGTAGAGCAGAAGTGAAACGATCGCCGTGGGTAGTGGATATCATCGGACTAATTTTCGTCGATTAGTTAAAATTAGAATCTACGTAATGATTGCTCTTTTTTTAGAGCTTACGCTCAGATATGGAAGTGAAATGAAAGACGATTGGGTAAAGTCATAATCGGACCATCGTAAATCATTGGGGAACGATTGAGTAAACCCAGTTTCAATGAAAGATCAAATTTAAATGTTTTTTTTCTATTTTATCTAATTAATAAATTTAGAACAACAACAATTGAATAAGACATTGTTTCTAATAATTTCTAAGTTATAAAACTCTTGTTCTTTGCCTATGTGTTAGATACAGTTTCTTTTTACAATTCTTTACAACCATACGGATATGATACAATTTTTGGAAATATTTGCTAATTCTCAACTATGCCGCTTGTTATGGAACATAAAGTTTTCAAAAATATCTTTCTGAATGTTTACTGTAAGCATATTACCATCTCTACTTTCCTAGCAAGTTTCTAACATTTTCATCAATATTGTCTTTGCACACCACTTCATAGCTACTAAAATCTTTCATAAAATTCTTCCCGCCGTTTCCTTGATTTAGATTTTAGTTTAAGGAACAGATTCAGAGGTTTTATTTCTTTATATTTCTTCTTTTCTTCTATACTTTCTATTTCTTGAAATATTCAGAGAGGTATTTCTTTAAACATTGTTTTACATTGGGCGTGCATTTCATAAACTGTTCGGGCCTTAGAAATAAACAAACTTAATTTGCAAAATCATTAAAACAATGGAATTAAAACATTATAAAAATAAGCATACATAAGAATTTAAACACTGCAGATACGCCCAAAAATGTGAACTCATTTCTAAAAAACATGTGAAAACATTTCTAGAAAATGGTGTTTTTTATTACTGAATGTAGGCGTTCAACGCAAGAGAACGAAATAAACTTATCAGAAGGTAAGAAAATAAAAAAACTAGATCGAATGCTATCCTGTGTCGGTCAACAAAAGTGTTCCCATGTGGCAGCATAAGGCTGATGTGCTTTGCCGATTTGCATACCCACTCTAACCGCTTTTGGAACTAGTTGAATCATTCCAGCAGTCATCCACCTCCAATGGCTGCGGGAAAATAAATCTTCATTCGAGCCAAACTGTCCCAACGGCAGCAATAAACGCTCGAACCCCGCCCGAACAACAATTCACAACCATGAAAGCCCATTAGAGCTATTCGATGGCAACGCACGGAAATCTAATTCCAAGCCATTTCGCATCATACAAACGGATAAGCGAAAGTTTTTTTTTCTTCTCTTCAAACCCTTCCAGACTGCAGACTCCAGTTGGACCAGCCGTCCCGTTCCGTTCCGGCCAATTAGTTCGTTCAATTAAACACTCAACTGCGCCGGCGACCGCACGAATGAGTTTGCGTTTGCGCCCAGTGACAAATTGATTAATTGCAATTTTCATAATTGCTCCGACCAAACGAACCGGGGTTGGACTCTTGTGACCATCGTAGGACTGATTCCACCCGCCAGGTTCGTTGAACCGATCCTTGGTCACTTTGACTGATGTCCATTTCCTGATCCACCGTCTCAGGCCGTTTTGCGTTTTATGGATGCAATTTTCGAACGCATCGATGCTCCACTCATTAACCCCTGGACCACTCTCGGAGAAGAAGCTGAGCCCAGGGTTGCATTGAAGCGGCATTTAACGAGTTCGATAGGATGCTAGTGTCGCTTCGTCGTCATTAAACTTTACTCTTGTGACCTCGCGCCCGGAATCGTTCCACAGCTGGACCATCAATCATTCGAAACTGCCAAACGGTCAACGTGTGTGACCTCCTCACAGTATCTGCATCACCATCACGTGGGGTCATCATGCCATTGTGTAGGAAGTCGGTTTTCAAGGTAAATGGCAAAATAATTTTCCATTCCACCTCGAGTACCCCGATCGATGCCGAAGGGCGCTCCACTCCGTGTGAATGTGCTTTTTTTGCATTTTTGGAGAACACCCAAAAGTGAACCCATCCTAATTGGGTGTCTTGGATAATCTCGCTCAGGAATTTTCATTTCAACGTTGCCTAGTGACAATACTCCAACGACGTGTTGTCGTGTTTCGCTTACGAGCTTAAGCGGTAATGGCGAGCCTTATTTAGCTCTCCAAGGATGTTCCAGTGCTGCGTAGGCTCTCTTGAAGAGCCAAACCGTTGTCTATTTTCATTCCCAGTGTGCAGCGTTGGGTGTTTTATCATCATCAGCATCGGTATCTCTGGTGTATGGCCCAGTAAAAGTGGGAAGGAAAGAAAGTGTGTGGGAGAGAGAAAGAGAGACAGAGAGAGAGAGGGGGTGGTACACATAAGTGGTTAATGTGCAGATACTTCAACGTACGCTCTCGTGTTCCGAGCGTAAATGCATGATAAACGATGCCTCCCTCTGGTAATCGGCGATCCTGATGACGATCCTGAAAGAACGGTGCTGCTGCTGCTGCTGTCATACTACCAAATCCGAAAGCTCCTACGGTTCCCGTCGGCTCTGGGGACATGGTATGTGTAATATCCATCTTACACAGATTTTAGAGTGCCTCCAGCTCGCGCTAGCTTCCCGAAAAACCCATCCCAGGCCCAGCTCCGGTAAATTACCGCATTAAATCAACGCTGGAAGCTGCTATCCCGGATGAAATCCTATCCCGGCTAACAGACGGGATCCTTATGCCGCCCACCCGCCTCGTGCCTCGTGCCGTTAAGTGAAACATCATGTAAAGATCAAAGAGAAAACCCGACCCCCTGCCTTTAGGCGGGAAGTTGAGCGATACACACTCACACACACATACATGCACGCAAAAGGGACTCCAGTATGATGGTGTGCCCTATCAGCATTAGTCAATTAAAATCTGCAACGAAAAACAAAGGACCGACGTTGTCTGCTGGTGACAACGAGTTTAGGCCCGGTGTTTGCTAGTCATTGACGCTCGACAACAAGACAATCGTCTGCTGGTCAACCGTTTTAGATGACGTTAGTTGCTGTTTTCCGCGAAAATCCGGTGAAGCAAATCAAAATAGACTTGGCGTTACTGTGGTTCTTCAACATTACTCAAAGGAAGGAGCCTGGGCAGTTAATTTGCGAACTCTCCTTAGCTAGCAAAGCAGTTATTTTCATCTGGAAAAAAGACTTAAACAACTATGTTTGAACCCGGAATAAAGACCCAAATAATTACTCTATGCCTCAAATATCGTTTTGACAACACAGAAAATAATACAAAAAAATAATGATACAAGGCAATATTATTTTTTTATTCTTTGTAATATCATGGAAATCATGGAAATTATTTTATCTCAAAGAGCTGAAAGACTAAGAAGATATCCTTTTCCCAATAGCGCCAAAACACGAACATCTTTATACTAGAATTCATAATTCAAGGAATACTAGACTAGATGCAATGCCAACTCACAGTGAGATAGCTGAGGAAAGTTACCGGAAATGCCATTCCAATCGAGCCCCAGTTTTTCATTGGAGGATGATTTTATATTCAAAAATAAATAATCCTGAGCCTGATTAATCAACAACTCGTGTGACATAGTTCTTTTTAAAATAACTTTGAAACTTAAATGAGTAAACCACGGGAAAGAGAGCATGAGCGACAACAACCATGGATTAAAATGCCATGTCGAATGCTCTGTTTGATGTGTGTAGAAATTAATTTTGCACAACATCACTTACATGTTTGTAGCGATCCATTACCATTGATTGACGGGAACAAAAACGAATTGTTTCTCGTTACACTGTGGAAATGAGCTTCAATCTCTGCTGCAACTTCCAACATCAAAGCATCATTTCGCTACGGCAAAGAATAGAGGGGGTACATAATCCGATCGTATTGCATAAACATCAGAACAGCATAAACCCAGCAACTCGCAATGGGCCCCGGGAGTCGAGATTTATCCGTCGACTACATCTCATCGATCGCAACAAATTCAAACCAATTTTTTCTCGTAACCTTCGCTTGCTCTGGCGCTTGCAAAACGAATCGGCCGCGGTGCTAACTAAAGTTTTCCCTAATGCAGCATCGCATTTGCAACCGCACCGACGCACTGCACGCAAAAGTCCTGCCCCGAACGGGTCGGGTCAGAGCCAGCGAAGGTTATTTATTTAGTAAACTCGTGGCGTGATGCATTCTCTCGAGGTTCTAGCCGGAGCAACAGTCTGCGGTGAATGGGGACCCAAGGAAACACAATGGATCGTTAATCTTCATACCGGCAACATGCTGGGGTAGAATAAATTTCCACACCGGTCCAGAAAATCTTTGTAACCTTTGGTGGATTTAATCTTCTGCACGGTGTAGTGTTTTCTGTCACTACGATCGGAAAGCGGTTGGATGGCTGAATAAAGGCTCTGCTCTTTTGCATTTCACGTAAGCGAATAAACGTTTAACACTTGCCCAAATTTTGCACGAAAAGAAGTTAAGATCTTTTTTATTAAAATTTATGATTGAATTAAAACTAGAAAAAGAAAACAATACAATTGAAACAACATCAACTGAGTGTCGAAGGATTGTGAAAGCGTCCGAGAGTAAAACATAAAAAAACCCTGCAAACTTGTGACTCACGATATAAGAGCCTTGAACAAAAGTGCTAAAGTGCTGAAAAACTGGAAGAAAGTATAAAAAAGAGGGATATAAATTATATATAAAATATAATATGAAAAAGCGAAATAATAAAAGAAATGATCAGATCAACAAATAACAATAAAGGATTCATCAGACAAAACAAAAGACTGTAGATTGTATTATATCTATTGAGAAAGAATGGTGGCACATTATAACTATCTTATTTTGTAACAGAATATACAATGTTTGCTTATATAAAAAAAAAGAAATGAAAAGCTCTTGATTTGGACGATGTTTTCATTTCATGAAAACATAATTTCTTTGGGTAAGATTAGAATTTAATTGGCAAAAGGGAAAATAAATGTATGGCTAACGTATTGAGACATAAATTTTCAATCCATATTATGCCAATTCCAATTTCAAACGCAAGACACCTTCTTGAAACTATTTTTTTATAAAATATGAAGCAATACCCTAGTGAAAACTATTTTAAAATAAATTTTTTAAACAACATATTGCATTATGAACAAGACGTAATTTCATACCAACTCGTAGCTAGATTTTTCTTTTCCAAAATTACTCCATGTAACATGAGTATTGTAGAAACACGGGTATGCTGGTTTGAGCCATCCCCAACATGACGTTATTTGTCCGTTCCCCAAGCACGTCCCTGGTAGTATAAAACACTCACCTACCTACTCTCATCCACAAGCCTCCCGATCCCGGTGTAGCTTGCGAAATTACATAAATTACGTTCCTAAGCTTTCCGATTGTTATGTTCCGCTTCCAGGCTATTACACCTTAAGCTAATACACGCTGCGCTCTAAAGCACTCCAAACTATGCGCCTGCGGACGAACGGTGTTGTCGGTGTCGGTTTTTGCACTTCAACCCGGCTTCAAGCAGTTGCGACCGGTGCACACTTGACCTGCGACTGTGAAGAAACGAGCGCTTTTTGGAAGCACTCGGCGAACGAGTGCAATAAGCTCACACGGAACATGAAAGGGCGAGCAGGGTTTAATGTACGCCTCGGGCTTTTATGTTTCCTTACCCCGTGGCGTTTGGAACTGCTTTTGTGCTCGCTCGTAGGTGCCGTTTCGAGGGGCATTACTGGCAGCACTTTGGGTTGGTTTGATATGGTAGTATGTTGTTTTTTTTTTGACCACATTTGATTGAATTTTATTTCTTTCGAACAATTTTGATCAACCTCTAGTCCAACCCAATTTTAGTGCCATTGGTGGACTTTTTTATTTTTACGTTTGTGTGCATCGCAATTCAACCACTTTCAATCAGCTTTCGTATGGTAGCAAGTTTATGAGCCAAATTGCACGTACTGCTACGCAAAACCAAACTCAAATTGCCTCAGGTTACGCTGCATGTGGCAGCAATCGATGCGGTAGGTAAATGTTTGTTCGCTTAAATTGCTACAAAACCACCGTCAAGGGTTTCTGCGTACATCGTGCGTGCTGAACACGTTGATTGTACAATAAATTCACGTTTCAATACATGCAGTGTAGTAGTTAAAATATACATGAAAAACAAGTGTGTTTAGTGAGGTATTTTCTTCTCTTCATTTAAATTCTTGAAGCGAAAGAGTTATGCAGTCTTTATTTTATAAAATAATATTATTCCTACTTTAACGAATACGCCACTAACTGTGCCTCTGACAAGCACTCTGCCAATCGCCACGCTTCAGGATATCAAGTTTTCCGAACGGCGGTGCTTAGTGAAAGCAGTCATATGGAACACGTACACGCGCACCACAACGTTTGCATCTGGAAGCCCTGAGAAAGGAGCGAACAATAGAGCCACTTCGGTAGGCAAGGCAAATCGTTATACACTAGATGTTGGCAAATCGTTCTCATACAATGTTAGTCGAAGTTGCAAAGCTTCCACCAAGCCAGTAGCATCAGAGCAAAGTGATACATGAGTTTAACACCCTTAGGACGAATGGTTGCTACTTCTATATACTAAACATTAATCTAAAAATATTGCAAATTTTAAAGATCAACCTACTCAACCAGCTTAAACAAATGCTTCGGATGGTTCTTTTAAAATAGGATTAAAGCTACATTTGCTACAGCTACAAATTGTTTACTTAGCATCGCTTCACTCCAGCTTCTTTTTATTGTTCATTACACCATAGCTACTTTTATTTGATTGATTTATTGTTAAAATTATTGTTAAATATTTTTATTTTTTTTGTTAAATATATTTTTAACAATATTTTCGAAATTTTCAATATTTTTTTATTATTGTTATTTTTTTTCGTTATTATTATAGCAAGTTACATTTCATTCGTCGGCATCAACAATAATATTGAAAACCTTCAATGATCATTGTAACTCTGGTCGATTCGTTCACTTTGTTCGATTTGTTGCTCTTCTCATATATGTGAAGTTATAAGTGAGGCTAGTATTGTATACATTTTTTTAATTAATATCCCGGCTGTTGTACAAACAAACATAATCCTGATATTACCGATTTAATTGTCTTTGTACATCCAATTTGTTTCGCACAACACGTAGACACGTAATCAATGGCAGTTGAATGCACCAGCTTTCCATCCGTGTTTGTTCTTTTTTATCGCCAGTCGGTTCCATTTTAAACTATTTGACAAGCTCATCAATTCGGCAGCAGTTGCTATAAATATGTGTACAGGATAGAGTTTGACAGATTTTCCCCCTTCCCCTCGAAAAAGCTACCCATTCTACGCCATAAACAGTGCAGGCAAAAACATAATGAGTGAAAATTGTGGACCGGTCCATAATTCGATATCTAACGAGCTCTTCACCCGTAATTGAGACATAATAAAACGCTGCGCCACGGTCTCCTTGCTTGGAGCATCCTCTTGCTTGGCCCTGTGGCAGCCTAATGAAATCTCGGTGCTTTCAAGGGAGGCGGAGATAAACAAAAAAAAACAGACGCCCCACCATTTGGAGCAACCGATTGTTTCGATGCGCAATCAATTGAGTCGGGCAACTTTTGCTATCATAAACGACACGGTTCGAGCATTTGACGCGTGTCAAATCGGTAAGGACAATAACGAGGTGTCCATGTTTGCGCTCAAAAATAGGCAATTTCGTTGTCCTGGCAATACGGGGCTGATTTCTTACGAAGCCATCGTCGGAAAATTAAAATTCTCGCAAACCGTCATTGGGATGGAATGATGAAAAAATTGCGCCCGAAGCCGCGTTGCTTTTTGTTTTACGCGTAATGAAATCAAGATGATGAAGGCGATTCTCGGGAATTATCTTAATGCGCTCGAATTCATTTCGCAGCGTGCGATTTTCACCCCAGCAAGGGCATATCCATGGTAAGTCGACACTTTGAACGGCAGGCGGGTAGCATAAATCATGCTGAAAGACGTGCAACGTATCAGTGTCACAGCAGTGGAAAACATTTCCCAAAAAATAACACCTCCCCACTCACACAGGCATACACACACACACATGCTTTCCGGGACGGTGTGTGCCATCCGAAACAACTCCCAACCCCGTTTACACATCCGAAGTTAACCGTGCCGGATCATGAATAAACATCATTCTTAATTCACACAAAGGTGGCGAAAAGGCGACCACGACAGCAGCTAAGGGAAAGCGCGAAACCTTTCGTCGGCTTTCGTATGAGTTTGTGTGTGGCTGTGTGGAAACACACATGCATATTTCAAGGAAGCATGGGAAGGTGAGAAAAAGCCCACCACCCCAGTACAGACACAGGGAGCGCATGCAACATGTTTGCAGGTATTTGCCAAGATGATTGTCGACGTGTCACCAACCGCGGAAAGGGAAGCTTCCCTTGGTGTAGGTTGTGCAGCTCCCGCGGCAGCACGACAAACACTGACGGCAACAACAACTACCATAGCGGCAAAAACGTAACAATAAACATAGCCCAACGCATCCCCAACGGGTGCCAACGGGTGTGCGTAGCGTCGCTTTCGATTCACCACCGTTTGAATTGGTAAACAGAGCGAATGGGGCCGCGAAATCGAGACACATAGCTGCGACGGTTCTCCCTTCGATTGTTGATGGTTATGTTGATTTGGCAAACAATTTCCCTTCGGTATCGACTGTCGTTTGCCGTGGAGAGTTTGCTTTGGCGCACCCTGACCGGAACGGGGAAGCTCTGCGAAACTCTGCAGCTCGAGCTCATGCAAGGCGATTGAAAACAAAACATCAAACAATAGAAAACAAATTGATGAAACGGTTGGTAATGAGTTTGAAATGGATGATCAAGAA
>JXXA01004531.1:0-11843 GCA_000956255.1 Anopheles punctulatus | reverse complement strand
ATTTTTCATTAAATAAAAGATCTTAGCAGCAATCTATAAACTGTTTTGTGCAAAAAAAATCAATTGATTTATCTCAATACATGCAATGAGTCAGTCGTATAAAATGTCTAACCAAAGGCGGAAGTTGGCCAGCACTATTGGTAGTCGAATGAAGATCGATCGGGTGCAATTATTAATTGAAACATCGGACCTGATATATTTACCATCCACAAGTCCACGCTTCGGTTTTACAAGTTTCAAGAGAAAGCCGTGAATTTAGCAATATTTATAGAGCAACTAAGTGAAAAATGGATTGTAATTTTTAAAAAATAACTAAAAAATACGATTTAGCACAAATAATGCTCTACAAACATATTGAAAATGTGTTGTTACTATTTTATGTGGTAAATAACTTAATAATGATTAAGATAAAAAAATGGAAAGAGGAAAAACATTGGGGATTTAACAACTTAAAATATGCACGTGTGCTTTGATTTTGGCATGAAAGAAAGTTTAATTCGAAAATCGATCGATGAACGCGTTTTTATGTTTTGTTTGGAAAAACGGCAAAAAAAAACTTGTTTGTTTTACAAAAAATACTAAGAACACTACCACAGCTGTCAAAGTCTTAGTATAGCGGGTCATTTAGTCAGGGATCGAACAGCGTTTCCCTAAGCAAACATACAGTACTATGCAAAAGTCTGATTCAAACCGTTAATACAAAATAAATTAATTTTATCTTACTTTTCATGGGTGTGTTTTAAAGAAATGTAAATTTTTAGGCCTAGCCGTGCGATTGTTTGGAGTTTTTTTTTACATTTTTTAGCGATGTATCCATTACTTCAAGTTACTCCAGGGTTTGCAGTCTGCCTCTAGCCATATAAGGCCAAATAGCAAACAATTAGTAGTATCGGAGCAAAACACTTACTACTTTATCCCACCGGAAAGCAAGTCGGTGCGTGAATTTATTATACTCATTAATGGACGATCAATCTGCCGTGCTGTTGAGATTTCAGCTCAACACGCTTGGAACGGGTGTTATAGTTCCGTTGTCTGTGTGTGTGTTTTTTTTGTGGCTCTGTTATCATATATTTGCACACAATTTAATGGATCGTTGAGCCTATTCGTGACATACTGGGTCTCCGGGACTATCAGTATGCGTGGATTAAACTCAAATAAGCCAAAGAGATATGAATTACCATTTAACCTCCGTTCCTTTCCTGTTTCCCTTCGAACCCTTACTTATTGTCCTTGTTTATCTATTACTGAAGTTTATTTGTGGCATCGCAGATACACGGGGCAGAAGCAGACCTCCGGAAAGAAGTTCCGCGCGCTGATCGTCGACAGTACTAAAGTACTCATTTCAACTATGCTATTCTTTCATACAGAAGCAGATTAAGAGACGCAATCGAAGCAGCCACCAGGTCAATGCCAGTGCCAATGCACGGCCAAACAACAACAGCAAACGTAACATCATGTGATTCACAAATCAGTAAAGCGAACGACCAGGAAAAACTGGCCATACAACTCATCCGTAAGTTCATCTGCGATAAGGTGTCGATATGTTTAATGTGGAGCAAATACCCATATGAATGACTACTGTTTAGTTTTGTATAGTTATAAGTAATATAGCCCTGCCGTAACTTCTTCAAATAAATAAATAATGGATCGTTGAGTGATTTCCTTTTGCGGTTAATACAAATTGCACACAAATTTTAAAAATACATTTAAAAAAGTGTCCACAAAAAACCACGAACGACGGTGCAAACATACCTTGAACCTTGGCATTTATTGATCAATTTTGGTAATATTTTCACCTAATTGGGCGTAAAATATTCCAGTTTTAAAGTATATTTAGTTGTAGAGTTTAGTCTCTCGTATATTTCGGAAAACTGTACTAATTAGAACAACAAACAATCTCCAAAATTGTTACGAAATAAATGTTGCACCCTTGGTGAGATGTACTTGCATCAATATGCTACAATATGCAGTGCCATATAATATCAACGAAATATAAAATCCGAACAAACCTAAGAACATAAATCTCTTGACCGTTTTAGCGCCAACCAATAAAGTCACTTATAAATATATCAGATCAATTTGCTGTAGAACATTTTCATATTTTACTTTTTTACTTATTGATATAATAGTTGTCGATTTTTCTTAAAAATCAGTGTTCGAAATCTCAAGCTATCTACTTTTTTTATACAAGTTTTAGTGCTTTGCACAATTTTTATTCGACAAAGCTTTTTAAGGAAGATAGATTAATCTTATTGGGATGTATTATGAGCTGATTGAGAATTCCATCATTAGAAACTCAATTAAAAAACGATTTCGAAGTGACGTTGGCAGCTTTCGATGGTGATAGAACTCATGAAATATTATTAACCGACCTATGAAGGATTGAATAGCACCATTGTTTGACCAGCTCGTTAAATTTTCTGCAACTGCACACTACTACTACTACATTCGTATTAGTAACTTACTCAAAGAAAAAAACAGGGCAGCTCATGGAAGTAGTAAAAAGCTATATACAGCAAAAGTAACCAAAATTAATGGTTTAGACTGTATCTGCAGATCTGCAAGGAAGCAACGATATTTAGAGACAACCTGGTGATTTATATTGATTTCTACCTTATACTTAGTCATCTTTAATAAGCAAATTTTCGATCCTCTCTGTGACTTTTTATTTAAATTTTGAAAGTGATGTGGAGCTTATTGTGACCTTTAATTGTAAAACATCCTTGAGAACTGTGTCTTTTCATCCACTAAATATTGTCAGTACTCTATAAACAGACCTTAGAGCACTAGAGATGCTTCACGCATCGATCAAGTGGGATGTTTAATGGTATGTAATTATAAGCAATTAAAACAATTAGTATTACCTAGGATCTAACTGCCATGGTTTTACGATGCACTCGTAATACGAATGCTCACATGGTTAATAATTTCTATATGTGTTTTTTTAAGAATAAATGAGAACAAAATGGAGATTGTTTGGACTGTAGTGGTCCCTCGTAATACACATCAAAAGCATCGTATTCATTTGTAGTGTAGCTTCTTTTCACAACGAACTTAGCTTCTTTACTTAGAAAAATGAATGCCCAACCCTCCCATTGTTTGGTCATCATTCTTCTTCTTCTTTTTGGTGTAAACACCTAAGCCGTGCCTGCCTCTGTTAGCAGCTACCGGCTTACTAGATTACTAGGTAGGGGAAAATGCGATGCTGCCAGAACTGCATCGTAGGACCTTGCTTATGGATTGCTTATTTTTCACAATTAAAAGCCAGCCTGTTTTCGATTCGCCGTGCCGGAAAGGAGGTGCAGTACTTACCATTCTCAACGATCTGGACATTGTTCAGCACGGATAATGCATCAAAACAAGCGTTTGCCGCTAAATCGGTCATAACTTCTGCGCAGCCCGTATGGGAGGGGAAAGCATGGAGGCCCGTCAATACAGGTGCCTCCCCCTTCCCACGAATATTTTCAACAGGAGATGAAATCAAAACGGTTTACTCGATACGATTGGTAATTATCATCCGCACATCACAAAGCCCGTCGATGCCATGATGTTGCATGCTACATTTACACGTCCTTTTTAAACCGTGACAGTGTCAGCTAAGCTCACTTGCCACACTTCGATGCATCGATGCAAAACACTAGGCAGAGTTTTACTATGTGAACCATCTAGAACTAGAACTTTTTAACGATGTAACTTCTGACCTCGGTACGGCTAATAAATGGATGCAAATGAAACAGCTTCATTCGCCACCTTTCAATATCGTACTATTCGTTCGGCACTGTCGATTGCACGGCCAGCAACATGCGAAGAGGTTATGCGCGCACATGTACATGCACCCAATCCGATGACCCCGAGTTGGAAACGGCATTGACGTTGGGGCTATTGTTTCGATTTTATTACGGTATTAAGTTAACGATCGGCCATTTGCACTTTAACACTACATACGAACACTTGCGGCGTTAGCATATCGCCATTTTTCACACTACCGATACGATCAATGAACAAGAAGATAGCACCGATTCTTTCTGGCGAAATCCAAACGTACTGTTTCTTTTTCACTGTCATCCGTTCCCTTTCTTCGCCCCGCACAAACCCGACCGTCGTGTCACTGTGACACGAACGGTTAACACAGTGGTGGTGTTCGGAACGTGTAGAGCGGTTGCATGTATTAGTGCAAGCGATTTTCACCAATTTTTCACTATTTGTGCACAGGTATGGGCGCTGTTGGGCGATCGCTCAAGGAGTGAAAAAGAAAATAAATCACCGAAACGTACCGCAGGCATGAACCCGTTGTTTTATTTTTCAAAACACGCACATACACACGCGGCAACACACTTGGATTCTACGTTACGCGGGCTCCGGAAAATATGCCCCCGCGCAAAGAACTTCCAGTCGGAAATCGGATCCTCGCATATTCCCGTGACTTAACTGACAGATCGTGAAGCACGTTTGAGCATGCGCCGAACTTACGCGGGCGCATCCGTTCACTAGCAGTGAAAGTGTGTGCGTATGCGCACATCGCACCAATACATTCTCATCTCTTCACAAACGCTGCACTGCACACTTAGCAGCGGTACATAAATCTATGCAAATGACTGTTTAACACCATGTTGCATATGCATAAGTTTTCCGGGGGGAAGGGCGCCCCCTTCACACACAAGCACAATTCCTTCCAACGCTATCTATCCGGAGCGCGTACTGGAGGATTATACTAAACAAACACAACACTAAACACACGATGAACAATCAATCGCTTGCACACCTGGTGCACACCGGGTTCCGAGAATGAATTAGTTGGCCCGCTTGCTGCCGAAATTTGACGTAAGCGCTAGGAACTACGAGCAAAGGGCCGTTTTTTGATAACCACGGCCATAAGAGCAATGCACGCACGCTCACTGCCTATTGATCGATACGTTCACGGGAAAAAGAACACGAGCCGCCCGTGAGCAGAGTGAGCCAAAGAGTTTCGTGAGAGACTCTCACCAAAAAATAAAAAATAAAAAACCCGGTGCGCACGTGTTGGTTCACTTCATCACGGACACACGATCACGCTCCCGACTCGACAGCGCTGGGCGTAGACGCGTATGGATTATACGAGTAGAGGTATGAATTTTATTCTAAAATACACTGAAGAAATTCTCACCCTTTTTCTCACTCTCTCTCTCTCTAGAACGATGCGAACATGTGTGGTCGAATTACATTATATCGCAAAACAATAGGCTGACTCACAATTACATCCACAACAAGCGTAATAATCGGAGAGAATTTGTTTGCAATCTTGTTGGACAGCTAGTTACCATAGCTATTCGTTCTCACATTCACTACAGACGAAATTGATAAAGTTAACAGGAGTTGTAAATGTTAAAAATGACTAAAATTTTGCTTTAAGGATAATACCCTCGACTGTGTTCTCGAAACCAAGGGTCAGAGTGGGTAGGTTTTTCGTACATTTATACTATTGCACCGTTCATTTTGCTGAGAAACTTTCTTTCCTTACTTGTTTTTTTTATTCGCTCATATCATAAACTGCACAGTAATTTGTTCGATTCAGTCTTTATTTACAGATATTTATTTACAATGCGTAAAGAATCTGCATACCCAAACACTTGCATGGTGTTAAAAATGAAGCAAAACAACACTCCCTTTCTCCTACTCGGCCCCCATAGCTAGACCAGATCACTAGGTCCAACAATCCGTTTTACAAACACTTTCACATTCTGTTTAAGGTCTCGGTTTTTTATCGTACGAGCTATAACGTGGTGCTGCCGCATTATATTCTCGATCCGCCCGGTAAGGATGTTCACCCCGACCGTAGTAATTGTTGCGGTTGTGCCCCGTGTACTCACCTCGACCACGGTAATGCCCACGATCGCCCCCTCTGCCGCTTTGGTCATTAAAACGCCTATCGCCTCCCCGCCATCCACCACCACCACCACCACGATGGCTATTCCAGGGATGCACTACTGGTGGAGGTTTTGATGGGCGCTGACAGTGGGCCATAAATTCTTCGTCCAGATCCGTGAAGCGGTTGGCAAACGCATCCTCGCACTCCTCGATAAACGATTGCTCCTCCGGCGACAGGACGTTGATGTGTCTTTTCGGGTCGACCATATTGTATGCTCGGTTGTATATATGTATATTATTCACTTGCTTTCGTTGCTTACGTTGCAGTAGTGCGTCAGTTGTCCCGGAGTACTTTTTCTTTCATAAGCAAAGAGTTGACGTCTGCAAGTCCCAAGGCGTTGATAATCGAATTAGGTATGTTTCCCACAATAGTAAGATATTGCTGCTAGCACAATACTTACATCCTTCCGTGATGATGTTCTGGAAGATAAGAGCGTAGAAGCCTGCGTGCGTAGGAAAGTGCTGTTCAGCGGTCGCGCTCTCGACGGGTTCAAACATCCACCCGAGTAGCGTATGGCACTTGGGGCACACGCACACTTTCCATGCGTACCCAGGAAACCAGGTCGATTTAAGCGTCCACTAAGGGTAGTGAGTGAAGCGAAGGATCGATAATTTAATGGGTACGATTGTGCTGTCAGATTGACGCCTCATTGCTCGCGAGGACGGTGGTACCTACCGGTTGGATTTTAATGCAGGACGCTTGTTTCACCAAAAAGATATGGAACCGAATGCCGAGTGGATTTTCTACTTCCTGCACGAGCACGGAGCGAGTATCGGTGAACGTGTGGTTCGTAGCGCTCAACGCAAATGGGCTATACTTATCGAACGCTAAGTTAGCTACACTGACATCGTTTCCACAGGTGCGGCAGATAAAGAAGTCTGCAAAGAAATTGCATTCGGTACAAAGTAAAGGAAGTTTGCTTCTCCCGGCTTGTACCGGCAAACAAGCCCAATGCGGTGAGCGACGCAAGCAGATGATGCATCAGCTGGGAAGGTGCAAATTCGTGGCATTACCAAAGCACAAACACCTACCTTCGATAACGGTCTCTTCCTCGTTGGTGTCCTCTGCTCGGGCACCACAAGTGAATAGTGAAAGTATGAAAACGATTAAAGAAATTCGCATAAATTTATGCTTTTGATTGCACTTCATTGGATGGCATTAGTGAAGGGAGGTTAGAGCAGGATCTGATCAGAAAGCCGATTTCTAGCACACAAAACGATGTCGGTAGGCGATCATAGCGAAAGAAGGCAATGTGCTCAATATTTCTTTGTCCACTGCTGCGGTTTACTATTATTAATTATTAAATAACTAATTAAAATATCGCAAGAGCGACAGGCGTACGGTCCACGAAGTATGACAAGATGTAAACAATGAAAAAAGCAATTAAGAAATGGCAGCCATGAGGGCCCAAGTAACAGACACGATGCAGTTTGTCAGTTTTTCGTTCGCTTTGCTGCCAAAAATAAACAATATTGGATTAACTTTTAAAAATGATTGAATGCAAGCTATTTTCTCGACCATCATAAACGCAATTAAGCTTACCGAGTTCATTCAGATGAATTTCCAATTGAAATTTCCATCCCTCAAAGTGTTCAAACGGCAATACAGCTTAACTACAATGTGGTTAATTATGAAAACACCACACCATTCTTATAAAAATACTTTATTTTTTACGTCAGTTAACCTTTCGCTCTAATTCCATGTTACAAAACGGGCTTCTGTACAATATCAGAAATAGACAAGTTTTTATCAAGTTCTAAATTGAGAATACAACCATTTGATAAAACAATCAGTTGATGTCGTTGGCAACCACATCTTTTTTCCATTTGACTAATCTATGTTAAAGAATGTCTTAAAATGCTTAAAATTTCTTCATCAATCGTCAAAAAGATTTATCAAAAAGAAGATTGGACAAGGATCGAACACTAACGCCCTCTGATGGTACAGTCAAACAATCTCTTGTTTGACCCTTGTTTGATTGTCAAATGAATATGATCTAATTTGTAAAATTTCGCACCTGGGAATTAGATAAACTTTGCGCGCTTTTATAATTAGTTCATAAAACGGTATCGCAAACATGCAATCGTTGTAACGATTCGCACTAAATTCTACCGACTTTTAGTGATGAAGTAGTATGTTCAAATTGGTTTATCAATTATCTATCAAACGGAAGCTCTGAGATGAATGTCGTCTATCCGTTGGGCAAATTTATGTTGAAGGCCATAGGAAGTAATCAAAAACAAATTTTTAGAAGATACAACCTAATCCAATTCTTGGGTTATATTCTAAAAACGCGTTCATCATTTTATATTAGATAACAATTTGTATATTTCTGAAATATTGATACAGGATTTCGGATCATATACGGGAACATTTTAACCAGAGGACAGAGAAAGTTTACATTTTGCATAATTAGTTTGTATTTAGCGAATTCGAATATTGCGCACTACTCAGGCGAACAACGACATCGGGTCGATACCAGCTCGATAACAGTTAGAATTTCTAAAGAACTGGGTTAATAACGATTGTTAACTGAACATGAAAAAATTAACAGAAATGTGGTTTGACGAATTTTGTGTGGAGGTTTGCATTTGAATACTGAAAACTATGAAACGATTGAAGATTCAATTTCAATATTCAATCCGGAGCTAAGGAAAAAATCTCTCTAGATGAAAATCTCTCTCTCTAGATCTAGATAAAAATATCTCCACTCTCTCTAGGTGCCTCTAGATACCATGAGTGTCTTATGTTAGATCGGTGCCACAATATAATGATTTATAGTTAAAAATATGTGGGACTCATGTAAAAGAATATGCTATTGGAATCGATCCTTGATGTGATTTCCATTGCAAAACCATCAATGTTACTAAATAAAAAAATCATCAGGTGGGAAAAGGATTTCTCAAAATGATTATATCATAAGTTACTTCACAAATTAGTAAAGCGGGTGTACATTTACCTCTCGTGATTGATACATTTACTGATCATCTTATTCTATAGGGACATCACAAGCAGTTTCTTATTCATTTATTTTCCCCACCAGCACGCGTAGTTATGCATCGGGCAAAAACAGTTCCGCGTACGGAACGTTATCAAACACGTTCACTATAACAGCGCGGAAGATTTTCGTAAACGACCCGATGATGGCTGGTTTCAGCTCCTTCAGGATGTCTTCCCAGTTTTCGTTCAGGAACACATTCATATTGTCGCCCAGCGCCTTGTCGCCGTTAAACAGGTTAGTAAACTGCATGTAGAAGCGTTTGGTGTCGAAGGTAGCCTTTATCTTGTTCAGCTTATAGTACTCCTTGCCGTTGGCGTGCTTCTCCATGGCACCGTTCCACTTCATGTGGAAGTCACAGTTAACTGCAGATGTTGTGTTCGCGAATGGTAGAAAACGGTCAACGATTTTGTGTGTGTTCAGTACATCAGGCGATCAGCGATCATCTCTTACCCATTGTCATGTTGCTGTTGCCTGCGCCTTGGATAGGCAGGATAAGCACTTTGCCTTTGATTTTGTAATTGCCCACGAGCGATGCGACCGGTAGCAGTAAGTTCAACTCCATCACATTCGGATTTGCGGTTATTCCTCTGCGGATGGAACAGAATGGCTTTGGTAAAGAACGCGAGCACATGGAGCAAGGAGTTTCGCTTTCTCTTCGTACTTGGCCTTTTTCACGATGACGTCCTTGAAGCCCGTGATGTCAACGTTTTTGAAGTTGAGTACTATGTTCACCGGACCCTGGCCCTGCACGATATCCATTTCGTTGATACGCAGCGGATCCAGGGAAGCTAGTGCCATCTCTGGAATACCGTGTTGAAACCTGTGGAATGTGTTGGTGATGGCCTGCACAATGCATGGTTCGTCTCCCGCTTTGCACCGGCTGTATGAGGCGGCTAGAACATTAAATGATGATTGTTATTTTTGTGAGCCGTTACATTAATTAAAGTAAGAAATCAATTTAGCATAACAAGCGCGACCTGGAGCATCATTAACTGTGTAGTCAATCACTACGCCCTTTTCCTTTTACAGTTCATAAATTGAGTGCTAATTGGATGTTTAATCCATCGTGACATCACAACCGTGAACGTAGGGCAATCCGGAAGAAGATACCAGAAGCCGGTTCTTTTAGAGTGGTCAAGTTCAATGGAACAACCATTCCGGTTCGCGTAGTCTTCGTAGTGAATTGGTTTTTAGTTGTTTACAGTCATTTGATATGAAAGATAACAATAACGACCGTATCGTACGTTAGAACAATTTGTTTCACTATTTTATTGTTTTTTTGCTGTAAAATGTTTTGTATTATTGAAAATCCATTAGCACAAAACTTCGTTACCATTTTATAAACTTTTAATATTGTATTGGATTTTTGGCAGTTTTCACCCTAAACTGTATGTAAAGACCTTTCAAACTTGCACTTTGTGTAAAATTCCAAGAATACATACGCAATTTCACGGCACTCCCTTGCGCCACCAGTCCCGCCAAAAGTACAAAATACACCAAACTACTCATGCTGATTGGACACTACCAAACTAAAAATACAAACACTAAACACAACTAATCGTTTCACACTGCCAATGGGCGGATTCACTGCGTTTCTGTATCCGCTCCGCTTAGTGTGTCGTTGGCGCGAAAGTCAACGTTAGTTTGCAGAACCTACCGCCTCCGAGCTGGTCTTATATATGATAGCGACCGGCTGGTTTCGACGACTGCTTGTGTCGTCGATTTCTATTTGTCGTCCGTCCGGCGACGAGCAATACGATCACACTCCTTCCGCCTTTTGCTATCCCTCCCCGCCCACACGAAGCCACGCGGGATCGGTGCCGGGATCAGTCCAAACGTTGCCATTAACGTACGTACGTACGTACGTCATAGCCGGCGGAACTGGTTGCGATGATCTTTACGGCAGTGCTGGAGACGAGACGACACACCCGAGATCGGCCGCACGCGTTGTGCTGCTCGCACGTATGCCAGAAAGGGACGGGCAATGGAAGATTGCAAACAAAGCCCCGACAGACACCAGGTTCGATCAAACACCCCGCGAACGAACGGACGGTGCGTCCTGACAAGCGAGAACAGTCTAATAACAGGGATAGGCTACAGAACCTTATTTGCACACCTAACCTCGAAGGTGACTTATCGCAGTTGGGGTTTTTTGTTGTTGTTGTGCTGCACTCAAAGTCTCGAATTAAATTAATCCGACAGTTGGCCGGAATTTTGGTCGGAGATCTGTCCGTCACGGCCCACTAGATCGGTGCGCTGGAGCGCACAGCTTCACAAATATTCCAGTATGCCAGTATGTACAGTAAGGCCCCTGGAACGTGTTGGCTAGATTGTCGTACCATTTGAGTCGATCTGGGCTTTTCAAAAACATTGCTGGAAATTTTAAACGCTTGTACATTTTCCAGTTTCCCACTTCGACCGGCAATGCAAGCTGACGCTGGTCTAGAATTGGAGCAGATCGGAACCACAATGCGCCAGTTGTGCACTTGTACGTACGTCGCAATACCCTTACCATCGGCTAGCTGGTATTACCAACCAGCCAGATAACAGTGATTAAACCCTGATCGGGTAATGGATGGGAAAAGTAAAAAAGCCGGCATTAGGTAGACGCAGCGAAGGTTCGTGACTTATGTGACACATGTGAGAAAAGACACGTTCGCACAAAAGCTTCCTTCTGCCTCCCACCCTAGTAGTGCGATCCATGTAAAGTCAGTCGAGTAACGATGGTGAAAAGGTTAATCGAAAGTAATCCCCTCGGTTCGAACACGTTCTGCTGTGAGTTATTTTTTGCTTCGCTTTTGTTTTAGCTCGATCAGCTGATCAGTTCCTGACCGAGTAATAGGGGCTCCCCGGTTCGAATCTAACGCGTGCTTTTTGAGGTTTGTACGACGTACTATAGAGCAGTAATGTGGGAGCTTAAAAGAATGCAACTCTATG